>CALYLW010001817.1:23-89860 GCA_944989445.1 Ampullaceana balthica
TTAGTGGGGGAGGATTGAGAGTTAGTGAGTGAGCGTGCGTGCCTGCGTGCGTGCCTGCGTGCGCGCGTGTGTGCGTGTGCGTGTGTGTGTGTTTGTATGTAGGGGGTGGGGGTTAATCTTGGAATAAGGAGAACAGAGAGATTGGATTTATTTATTTTTTTGTTGTAAATGTAGGAAATGATCTGCATAAGAAGCTGATATTAATTAAATAAAGAAGTCCATGTTATTTACTTGATTGGCGGATTATTTTCGAGCTTGTTTTTAAGAGAGGTGGTGGTAAGGAGCATCGAGGGGGGAGGGGGGTAATTGTGGGGGGATAATTCAATTAAATAATGAGGTTATCGTTCCTACGTTGCATGGAGTGCCATTTTGAAATAAAGAGAGCTTGTTGGGAGAGCATGATACGAAGTGAGATAAATGTGTCGCTGTGGCCAAAGGAAGTCTGAAATTATTGTTCAGTTTTGGAGGGAAGCCGTGTCAACAGTTTGTTGAGGTTACATGTGAGTGGAGGTGTATATGTGTGTACATGTGAGTGGAAGTGTACGTGTGTACATGTGAGTATAAGTTTATATGTGTGTACATAGTTGGTGTGCATTTATGTGTGTGTGTGAAAACGTGTAAGACTATGTGTGTATATGTGTGTGCACATGTTTGTGTATGTTTGTTTATTTGTGCGAGTTTTTATCTGTATGTGTATCAATGTCCCCTTGAAGCCGCGCGGCTGCGCTGATATCTGGCCAACACGCGCAGCGCTTTAGAATTACCGCGCAGCAAGTTTGTAAAATATTACACAAATATTGATGCTGTGCAACTTTGCTCACGGTTTTTTTTACTTGGCACACGGACAAAATACCTTGGCCTGAACATTGGTGTGCATGTATATCTGATGAGATGGATAATTGGGATAATCGGAGTCAATGATTGGATTAAATGTGTTGAGGGGATATATTTAAATGTGGGCTTATGTGAGATGTATATGGTGTTTATGGATGTGTGTGTATATGTGTGACATTGAGATGGTTGAGATAGAGAGAGAGAGAGAGAGAGAGTGAGAGAGGGGGTGGGAAAGGGATAGAAAGAGCGAGAGAGAGAAAGAGGGGTGGGAAAAGGATAGAAAGAGCGAGAGAGAGGGAGAGAGAGAGGGAGAGAGAGAATAGAAAGAGCGAGAGAAAGAGAGAGAGAGAGGCAAATGTTATAGGACAAATAAAAAAGTGAGAGTGAAGAAGAAAGAAAGATATGTGATAGGAGAGCGAAAGAGAAAGAGAGACAGAGGAAAAGAGAGAGAGAGAGAGAGAGAGAGAGAGAGAGAGAGAGAGAGAGAGAGAGAGAGAGAGCGCGAGAGAGAGAGAGGGGGGGGGCAGACAGGACGAAAAGGGGCAGACAGGACGAAAAGGGGCAGATAAATCACGTGCCCTATTACCATGCAGCCTCAACGAACACTTCTATTGTTCCCACCTGGCAGGTCAAAGCAAACACTGAACACAAATCCACCCAATTACCTGGCCCTTTTATTTGAGTAACCCATTTCCCATTGCTCCCGACTTCAGCCACTACATCCCCCACCTTGAAAAACAAACCCATCCATTTATCTAGTCCGTGGTATGGAATACAATATAATGTAAGTTTGTAGTATAATAAAATATGGCTATCAGTGTATAACTTAATGATCTTTCATCACATCGCGTGTTGGTGTCAAACTTTTTAACCATCAGACGCGAGAGATTTAAATATTATCTGCCCCCATGAAACCCTTAGCAGGTCAAACAAAGGTAATTCATGTAGAAAGATTGTTAAAAGCTTTTAACGAAAATGCAAATAATAATAATAAAAATAAATAACAGAGTTAGCTCCCATCTCAGAGACGGGACGTTATTGAGAGCTTTTCTGTCGGGGCTTCTTCTTGCAGGTTAAATAACGCTTAGCAGTAATTTATCAAACTGTTACTTACGAACGCTCCTTCTATGTTGAAAAAAATTGCGTCCCCTGCTTATCGATGGTTTATGTTTAGTCTTGAATTTTTATAAAATGTTTTGATCATATTGATTGGTTTTCCTGGCTTGTTCTGGCTACCGATGTAACGCCCTAAAGCCTGGCGGGAAAAGGGAGGATTTGTTTGTTTTTGTTCGTGCAAATGGACCAAGAAGCATGCTTTAATCCAAAAGTCTATTTGAGTGTAGTATTATATTGTTCCTGCGTTGTATTTCAAAGCTAGCTAGAACGTAATATCTCATGTATTGTTATTACTTGGCTCTTTGTTGTTCTATACTCTATTGCGGGGGTCGGTAAACATTTTTCCTGAGAGAGCCATAAACAGCACATAGTTTGAAAAGTAATTCTGTGAGAGCCATACATTATGTTTAAAACTTAAAATTCAAGCAAATGTGAGCCTTCTTTAATGTCAACACTTAAGGTACAATATTTATGTCTCTGAATTCTTTTTAACATTGTTATGCTGTTGCTAATAAATAATGGGTACTTCTTACTTATAGTGCTGCATGGCTTTGCTGATTGCTTTGTAGTCTGGTTGATAAGTGGTGAGGTCAAGCTTCAGGCAGGCATGGAGAAGGTTGTTTGTTTGTTTGTTTGTTTTTTAAAAAAAATTTAAATTTTTTATAAAGATATGCAATTCATATTATGTAGTTCAAAGGAGTCTGAAGGAACATTTTTTTTTACATAATCGAACATTTGTCAGCGAGCCAGATAGAGCCATATCTGGCTCACGAGCCATGGTTTCCGACCCCTGCTCTAGTGTTTGTATGTTAAGTAATTGAAAGAATGAAGATCCTTTTGTCAGTTGTATAATAAACTATTCACCAGCAATAAATCTCGAAGCACTTATTTTAATTTGCTCTAATTTCTTATGTTTTTTTTTATTGGGGACTGCATTGTTTTACTAACATCACATCAGAAATAAAACACAGACTAATTAATTTCTTAAATGCATTTTCAGATATTTGTAATTGAAGATTTAATAAATAGAAGTAAGAAAAATATTTTTTAAAAACACGTTTTTTATAAGCGGACTAAAAAGAAGAAAATACACAAAAAATCACAGAATTGTGAAGGAAAAATCTTTTTCTGGATTGATAAATATTTCAAACTTATATGCTCAAGTACTATGATGTAATATGACTAAGTGTATGCTATGGTGAGTTTTGAAGTATTGATTATGTTCAAATATAATACGCATTCCCCGAAAAATTTACAGACTGGAAATGACTGATCTCCCCTTTGATGTTAAACATGGTTGATGTGGTCGTGGGTTGGTGTGAATTCGGCACGTGAATGTAATGTAAACAAGAGCAGACGGATAATACATATGCTTATATATAGATAAACTAAAATGTTCAATAATTTAATAACGGTACATTCGATAGATCTGAAATTTTGATACAATGCATCGCCATCCAACATCTATCTGTGGTAAAATTTTGAGATATCTAGAACAATCGGAAGTGGTTTAATTTTACGTTGGCAGATTTGAAAAATTGTGGAAAAACAGGAACAAAAGCGAGTTAATAAAAAGCGTGGTAATAAAAACAAAACATTTAATCATGTTCGCCAACTGGGAAGAGGGTCAGAGGGTAATGAGTAGGTGGGTGACGTGTGTGAACAGACACCAGCGCTCAGTTCCTGTGTTTACCCAGACGACGTATCGCCTGCTACCTGCCAGCCCCTTTCACCCCCCCCTCCGCCCCCCTACAGTACAGTGACACTGTTGCATACTGGACATTGAAACGCTAGACGTGTCAATAGAGTCAGTGAGCGAGGTAAGTAAGGACGAGAAAGTGTATGTAAACAGGGACAGTAGAACCTTTGGAAATAATGGGCACATCAGACAGGCCAATAGATTTAATGGAGACGATGGATACAATAGACCAGGACAAACTTGAATGCAACATATTAGAGATTTAGAAGCGAAAGTTAGAGTCACACGACCAACAGATAGGAGGGACCAACTATCAATCATATATTAGCTATCAATAAATGACTGAACTATCAATAATAACTGGACTATCAATAATGACGTGCTTATCAATACATGACTGGACTGTCAATAATGACTTGCCTATCAAATGACTGAACTGTCAATAATGACTTGCCTATCCAGTGGTGTCACTAGGGGGGGGCGGGGGCGGGCCGCCCCGGGTGACACCCATCAGGGGGTGACACCCGAGCCTAAAATTTTACTGTGTACGATTTTATGTCAGAAAACAAAAGATGACAAATTTTTAAATCTAGAAAGATATTAAGAAATACAATGAAATACGTTAAACGCAAAAATTCTTATTAAAAAATATCTGTTAACTTGCAATAATAAAACCGTCCCAACACACGAACAACATTAAAACAAATTAGGAAAAAAGAAAAGAAATAGTCGCAGCAGAGAAATCTTTAAAAAAGGCTGGAATGAAAGAGGCAGTGTCTTCTGGTTTAAAAGATATAAAGCCATTTGGGCTTGGACACAACGACAGCATGAACGGATCCCACCTCACGACTCCCTCCACCACAGTGGGGTGGGGGGAATACGATTTTTATCTCTACCACCCCCCCCCCAAAGAAAGAAGGTCATAAGATGGGTTTTCTTTGTTGATGTTTTTCTTGAGGAAAATTATGATTTCAATGTCTTTGAATAAATATTTATATATATATATTTATTAAAGGCGTGAAAGCATAGATATGCATGTTTATATACATGTAGTCCTCCGGTTACGACGGTCCCATCCCGACTTACGCTGTTTAGTGCTTACGAATGCGCCCCCGTAAAGAATAGTATTACGCGTTATTCCGTGTTTTTTATTTAAAAAATTCATGAGGTAACGAATTCTTTTCTCTATTTGAAATAACAAAAATTATTGAAAAATATGTATGATTATTATTTCAACCTACAACTTTCGTTTGCGAATTTTTCTAATGGCGAAGTTTTCAATCAAGTCAGTAAGGCTAAGGAAGCTTACACGTTCCTTTTCAATGCTCATTAAAGAGAGCATATTCAGCCTTTTTTCGTCCCATGCAAATTCTAACTCATTATATATTCTTTTCAACTTTGAAAAGGATCGCTCTCAGCTGCAGTTTGATGTCATCATTGAAAGATAGATGCGAAGTGCGATGTGTACATTTGTAAAGGACTGTGTGAAATATAGCTCATTCAAAAGCAGCAAAATTTTTAGCTCTGTGCAAGTTTTTTTAGTTTCGCTTTGTGCTAATTCCTTTTCCTTACCCTGAGCCAGGGGCTGGACAATAACTTTTTTAAGAGTTCTGAAAATTGGACTAATTCTGAAGGTAAGCAGTCTTCCAAATCACTCATTAACCTACACGTGGAAGAAAATCAGAAGCCCCGAGCCTAGTGCTCTTTATGTGTCTTCCCGGAAGACCCCCTTAGCCATCTGGCCACCAAAGGGACGTAACAGCTGAGGAACAAAGCGATCGCTTCTGAAGCCGCCACCTGGGCATCCAGGACATACAGTCCTACATACGAAGATGCCTCCCACTAAGTTGCCCTCACAAGGAGGTGGTGGAATTTCCTACTACGACCCGCTACCACTTTGGCGCCATCCCGGCAAAGCACACGGGTCTCCATGGCTAGGACCGCCGCAGACCGGGGGATCATCAAAGACCTACCTAGTGTGCAACCCCCACTGGAAGGTTTCTTCAGAGCTGGCGTCCAATGCGTTCTTCGCGGCACTTTTTGCTGATCCGTACTGGCGCTCCTGGCCCTAAACCGGCACCGCTCGATGGCGTTGCTAGTAAATTGAAGGGGACGAAACGGTTGCTTCGGATTTACCCGACCCCTTCTTCAAAATCACTTGAATGTCCTTCCATTAACTTGGCTGCTGCCCATCGGGTGGCGAAAGTGCTGAGCTCAGTTAGGTTTGTAAGAAAGCCAAATTTCTCATGGATGTATTTATATGCCCCTAACCAACGTTGTAGGGCTTAAGAAAGTTTGTCAATGATTACCAGAAATACCTCAATCTTGAATTTTTTCTCCAGGAGAATACTGTTTTGTTGATGTCCCTTTATCAAACTGACGCTTTCTTGTTTGTTTGATAGTATTGAAGATTGTTTACACTGTTTTTACCACGGACTTTTCCTTTCCTTTGTCTTCAAAGGAATAAAATTAAGAATGCTATTTTTTTAAACAAACTCAATGAGAGACTTCCTTTCTAAAATTGTTTCCCAAATTTCAAGTAATATAGCGACTTCCAGTTGTTCAATTTCCTTTAGAAATCCTTCTTCTTCAAGTCGGCAGTCACGTTGCTGATTTTCATTCGTTGCTAATTCTTCCAGTGCTGCGATATTCTCATGGTATGAGCTATTAACAGACCTTACAGCATAATGTCAGGCTGAGCATCTTGTGTTAGACAAGTCTTTGTTAGTATGTATAAATTTCATATGTATTTGAAGTACCTGTCAACGATGAGTAGATGCAACAAGTCGGGAATAAAGATTTTGCAGAACAGAAGACAAAAAAATATGACTGAAGTAGGACAACCTGCTGCTCTTTTCCCAACCAAATTAAAGGAATGAGCTGTGCACGGCACATGAGCTACAATGCACTTCTCACGAAGAATAGCCTGGTTTCCGTTATACTTCCTACTCATTTGCAGCATTGCCGTATGACTGTCCAAGGCATTTTCAGGGAATTCGTACAAACATAATGGCCTGCATCTTTATTATACACTATAATTCATAAAAACTTTGGGGGCCCTTAAATTATTGGGGGCTTTAGCCCGTTCAGCACCCCCCCCACACCTTTTAATACGCCATAGGGAGGGGGTCCACGCATCTGTGACGATGTGGTACGAGGACGGGGTAGTCGTCACGTCACATCAAAAACGCGAAATTTTAAATAAAAGTTCCACTTAAATATTTGATTGTTTACCATTTATTTAATTACGTTTTTGATGACTTCACGCGTGTTACGATATTACAGTGCAGACTTACCCTAAATACATATTTAAATGACAAAAAACAATTTGCAACATGCTTATTTTTATTGAGAAAATAGGGCTTGGGGGAGGGGTGTCAAAGCTTTGTGACGTCATATCGTAAAAAAGGGTTGGGGTCTAAGTTTTAGTGACAAAGTATGACGCTGGGGGAGGGTGGGGTAAAAATCGTCAACCTCTCGTGACGTCATTTATGGACGGCCCCTTCAGTTGTGAAGGGGAGACACCATGAGTTACCGCCCCGGGTGACACCAACCCTAGTGACGCCTCTGTGCCTATCAATAAATGACTGAACTATCAATAATGACTTACCTATCAATAAATAACTGGACTATCAAAATGACTTGCCTATCAAATGACTGAACTGTCAATAATGACTTGCCTATCAAATGACTGAACTGTCAATAATGACTTGCCTATCAATAAATGACCGGACTATCAATAATGACTTGACTATCAATAAATGACTGAACTATCAATAATGACTTAGTTATCAATAAATGAATGAACTATCAATAATGACTTCTCTATCAATAAATGACCGGACTATCAATAATGACTTACCTATCAAATGACTGAACTGTCAATAATGACTTGCCTATCAATAAATGACCGGACTATCAATAATGACTTACCTATCAATAAATAACTGGACTATCAAAATGACTTGCCTATCAAATGACTGGACTGTCAATAATGACTTGCCTATCAATAAATGACTGAACTATCAACAATGAATTAGCTGCCAACAATGATTCACTTGTCAATAATGACTCAGCTATCAATAAAAGACTCAACTACCAATATACTGACACATTATCTAATAATTAACTCGACCAACAATATGAAACCCCGATCAAACTTTGATGACGTAATGTCAAGCTTTTAAACTTCTCTATTAATTAGTAAAAGAGACGAAATCTCTTGGCTGATCCCGTGCCCCGAGCTCTCAAATCCCCGCGAGCTGTTATTGGCGAAAACTCTTTATTTGGATATTTCATTATTTGTTTTGTTTTGAAGGGGAGCTGGGTAGGGGCACAAATACGTCATCTGGGACAACTCCATTTCTTTTTTTCTCTATTTAATAACAAATTAATCATAAAAATCTAAATCCAGAGAAAGATGATTTCTAGATCTTTATTGGAAATTATTTTCCGAATGAGATGCGGATTTTTTTTTCCTTTTCTTTTTAAAGGCAAGGTGCCTTTGTCAGCTAATGGCTACAAACAGGAAATCACGGATAATTTTAAAGGCTTTTGTCGGGGTAAGGGGCGGGAAAGATCCAATTATTGCGCACTCCTGTCTCTTTGTCAATCGAAATTGTGCGCAGTTTTTAATAAATTGATGCATTGCAGAAGACAGCGTCTAGAATTTGTGCAAACCTGGCGAAGATTTGAACCAGCATCTTGCAAGGAAACTCTACAATGGATCGAAATTTCCGCTTCTCAGTATCTCCATATTCGTACCTCCTTTCCTCTTCCCCACATTATCATATTCTTATGGTTATAGCCAATGATGACCTAAAGGTGAACGTATTACAATTATTGTAATACAAGAAGTATCAAGAAAAGAATAAGGTACTTGCTAAGGAAATGTGAAGAAAAAAAACTGAAATTGCCCAGGAAGTATTAAGTATACTGTAATTTCCGAGGAAACATGAAGAAAAGAATACGGTTTATTCAGGATATCAGAGCGTTGATCTGTTTTATACAATTAAACAGTGCCCAAAAAAAATACTAACTATTCTAAATCTAATCCAATTAGTTTGATTACAATCGGCGAGTGTCTATTATTAATTCTCACGTGATGTTGAGAAGTCGGGTGCCCACATTATATCATCGATCTCCTAGACAGCGTCAGAATGGCAGCAGGTGGTTTATTATTACGGCCCGTGTTTGGGCGAGGAATACACTTGAACAACTTTTTTGTTTGTTTCGTTGTTTCACGAGAGGCTAAGGGATGACATGTCATTCACAAATACTTTGAAACTCTAGTCAAATGGTCAGGATCAATTATTTATACATTTAAAACGGTTGTGACAAAGTCGGGAGTCATACTCTATGACAGGGGTTCCAAAGCTGTGGGTCGCGACCCCCTAAGGGGATTGCGACGGGTTTACTGGGGGTCACCAACTGTCGACTAAAAAAATATTCACTATAATGCAAATTCGCTTTATTTTTTAAATACTTTATTGAAAATGACTTATTTAAATTTCATGGGGGTCGTGGGTCACATGGGTATCACCGCCCAAAAAAGGTTGGGAATCACTGCTCTATGAGAAGAGATCTACAAGTAACAATTTCTTTAAATAAAACAGGTTTTAGATTTAAAATGGAATATAGGTACAGGTGTGAGCGTTTCGGAAAACAACGCCCTATTCAGAACAAATAATGAATTGACATTTTTTAAAATAATTTGATTAATTTAATTACATTATAATTACATTATATCAACCCTATTTACGGATATTAATGAAGTAAAAATATTGTTGGCCTTCTCTTCGACTTCTTACCCCTCTGCTATCTTAGTCTTATCTGTTACAGACACTCCTTCTATACAGAAGATTATTGCGTCCTACGTTATGTTAAGAACGTATTGGCAAATGACGCAGAGTTCACAAATGACGCTATGAGGCACACCACCCTACTACCAGCCGCCTTTGGGCCCCTAACTAGTGTCAGGTACCCTTGGTACGCCAGCCGAGAGCGCATGCCACTCGACCACCGAGCCCTTGTTCTTTCACTGTGCTGATAAGTCATTAACAAAATGCTCACAAATGTAGATCATCCATTATTCACGCTAAAAATGTGTTGCTTCTATTACCTGTTTATATGTTTAATAAATATATTCTAAATAGCTATATTACAGTTCAGTTCGGAATATACTAAAAATAAGACATCACTTAACAACGATCACTAAGCTGACATCTCCTTAATATGACCTACACGTTACTCACCTTCATGGCGTCCTTCAGATTGACCGTGTCCCCGGTCTCCGCCACATGCCCTATGACCCCTTGACCCCACGTGACCCGGATGTCCCCGCTGCAGGATGGGAAAATATTGGTTCCAGCGTGCAAGTCGAAGATCTTCGAGACGAGAACGGGTTTCCCCGAACTCTTCCCCTCCACGAGAAAGAGCGAGACCTTGTCCGCGTCCAGCATGCACCCTACGTTGGCGACGATTTTGGCACTTAAACTTTTGAGGTCAAGTTCATTGGAAATATCCTTGACGATTTCTAAGAAAAACTCCTTCTCGTTCGTGTCTTTGAGTTCTCTCTTGTGGTCAATATCCTTGCTGGGGTACCTAGGGAGTCGGACCTGTGAAGGTATAGGATATACCATGTGATAATAACAACATAGTCATGGCATTACAGTGTCATTCTAGTAACAGTGAAATAGCTCGTGATATTAATTTTTAAAAGATGTTATGTTAATTTTTCAAGTTAAAAAAAAACAATCTCTGAGAGATACTTTGTGATGATAAAATGATTGTTTTTGTCTTCCTCACTCTCTTTGTATCTTTCTCTTTTTCTTACTCTCTCTCTCTCTCTCTCTCTCTCTCTCTCTCTCTCTCTCTTCTCTCTCTCTCTCTCTCTCTCTCTCTCTCTCTCTCTCTCTCTCTCTCTTCTCTCTCTTCTCTCTCTCTATCTCTCTCTATCTCTCTCTCTCTATCTCTCTATCTCTCTATCTCTCTCTCTCTCTCTCTCTCTCTATCTCTCTATCTCTCTATCTCTCTATCTCTCTCTCTATCTATCTCTCTCTCTCTCTCTCTCTCTCTATCTCTCTCTCTATCTCTCTATCTATCTCTCTCTCTCTCTCTCTATCTATCTCTCTCTCTCTCTCTCTCTCTCTCTCTCTCTTCTCTCTCTCTCTCTCTCTCTCTCTATCTCTCTCTCTCTCTCTCTCTATCTCTCTATCTCTCTCTCTCTCTCTCTCTCTCTCTCTCTCTCTCTCTCTATCTCTCTCTATCTCTCTATGCCACTCTTTCAAAGCCTGTCTTACTCTCTTAATTAACCTTAATAGGTGATTCATTTAATCTTACGCTAGCGTCTTAGGTTGAAAATATATATCAAAATACATATAATAATTGGCTTTACCCTAACTAGCATTGGCAAATACCAGTGAGTTCCAGGAGGCTCCAATAAGACGCAATCATTTATATATTTTAAAATCATTCGCTATCATAATTTTATCCTGAGTAGTGGAGCCATTTGATAACAATAGATTAGTAATTGTATAACAGGACAATGACACACGTGAGTTTAATTATTCACAACAAAAAGAGGATCGCGTGATATTTTATTGACAGATGATTCCATAAATATACTTGACTTCAATTTTACTCTCTTCTGAAATCATTATCGTAACAAGCCGTCTGAAGTTACTGTAGCTCTAAATGTGTCATCACGTTCGTTAATTGTTCCATTTACACATGTGTTGCCGGGGAATTCCTCTGATTTCCCTTGTGAAAACAGTTCCCCACTTTCCGGCATAATTTAGCGCCGACGCATAATTTATTCAATCTGACATTTAAATTGTATGATACCCAAGCCACAGCCGTCTCCAACAGTTTTGCATAGAGGCTTTAAAAAAAAACAATAACAAAAAAGTTGAAAAACAAGTTTTTGACTATAAATCCTTTATATACGAGATATAACTAAAAGAATGTTCATTATAATACTCATCGCACGACAATCCAAATATCAAAAATTTTTGTTATGTCTCAAATATATAAAGGATTTATAGTAATAAAAAAAACTTCTACAGTCTGCCTGGTAAATTTCAGCTGGATTTGATCACGGGAAAAGGGTTATAAAAACAAGTTTAACATAGTCCGCACCGCGAGACAGATTAGCAACTAATAGCAATTACATTTACAGACCAGGAATATATATTTTTTTAAATATCGTAAATATAATACGCACCGCATAGCGCCACAGGAACGTATTAAAAAAGTCGTTCAATACCGCGACACTCTAGACTCTAGCACAACGGGTGCCAAAACTGGGGCTCGCGAGCCGCATACGGCTCTTTCGTGTCCACACTGCGGCTCGCGGAAAATTCATGAAATTAAAACTTTTCGTTTGAAATATACAATTTCAAAATAAACTACAGTTTTAAAAAGTTCTTGACCCAAAAGAAGCATTGAAAATAATTTAGGCTTGATTTAAAATTTAAAAGTTGAAGGGAACATTGTTTTCTGATTGGTTGGTGAAGCAAACTGTTAAATTTCTGGTTACAGTTACGGTAAAAATGCACATCTCAAAGTTATTACTGTTAGTCCTACAAAATTTAATAACTTATTAATTAAAGGTTAAAATGAAATATGGCGACGAATTGCAAGAAACGTAAATATAAAAAGAAAATAGAAGTTTTCAAGCAGAATGGGTAGAGGACTGCACAATTATCAAAATAAAACCAATTTGCATTATCAACCAAACACCGCTAACAAGTTACAAAGCTAGCAACCAGAAGCGACATTGTCAAAAAAGTCCTTAAGAGTTTGCATTGCGGTATCCACTGTAATCTGATTTATGAAAAAGCAAGCTTGCTGAGTTAAGGTCTGGAATGTGCCAGCAGCAGACACTATTTTCTGCTTTCAAAAGAAGAAGACATTACCTCAACTCAAGCCAGTTATGTCATCGCTTGGAATATTTTTTCGTGCTAAAGGACCTTATTTTGATGGGAACTTTATTAAGAAGAATATCGAGGAAGTAATGTCAATGTTACATCCCCAATGATTCCAGACTTCGGCGACAAAGCAAATTGCAATGCCACGTGACACAGCTGAGACACGTATCTCAGATATTTAATCTGATATTGAAGGAACAATGATGGAATATTTAAAGAACTGTGCAGCTTTTAGTTTTGCTCTTGATAATCAACAGATCTTCAGGATACGCCATAATTGGCGGTGCTGGTTTATTATGTCAATCATACTTGGCTGTAAAAGAAGAGCTATTTATAAATTAGTTGTCTGAAATATACCACTCGCTTGTTCCAGAGGTAAAGAAAGATAGTGGTCGACTTTAAATTACATCCATTTTCTTTTCAACCTGCGGCTGTGAATCTTTGTACTCCAAAATAAAGTTATAAAAAGTTCTAAAATCAAGGCATCGAGCAGTAACTAATAACCAGCATCTTATTCGCACCACAACTATCTACGAACCTAAATTAGAGAAACCTGCTAGCTCAAAGGCTGCTTAGCAGAATCATACCAATTAAGGTTAACTGTTAATGTAAGACTATGTGCAGTGTGTTTTCTATTCATAAACTTTACATATTTAAATATTTTATTGTGCAGCTGTAACGCATGTATTTCTTTAGCATACAATTAAAAATTGTAAATCATTAAGTTCAAGATTTGTTTTTTAAATTACAAAAGGCATTTTAAATAGGGCTCTCGAGGATTTTTTTAAATAGTAAAATGGTTCTCAGTTACTACAGGTCTGGCCACCCCTGCTCTAGCACAAAAAATAACATGCTACATGGAGATAAATAGAGATAATCTAAAAATGCATTAATTTTATTACAGTACTTTTGATCGATTTGAAATTTTGATGCATCATTTTTATTATCGTCACAAGTCTGCCTGCAAAATTTCAGCTCGCTAGCTTACGAGGAAGTGGGTTAAAATCGACCAAAAGTTGTTGTTGTTTTCTTTTTTTGTGTGCATTTAAGCAAGCAATCAAGCAAGGCATTAAGCAGACGCCACGAATTAATACACATGTGAATGATTTAAAATGGCTTATTGTGTACAAACCGTGCTGAGCCAGACTGAGCCAAGTCTACACAATATCATTAATAACGTTAAACCCCGTCCTCATAGACTTAATACCTTTCATGGAGGTTTTAATTGTCCTCTCCTCTAGGGTAGGATACTCGTGGGATATAAATATATCATGGACTAATCTCCTGCAGCGAGTTGTTTTCAGCTGTAATGTTTGGTCCACCCGGACGAAGTTGGGTATCGTTTATGAATCGTTTGTTGTGGCGGACATTTAATAGCGTTTCATCAAAGCCTTCATTAACTAAACACTTTGAAAGTGTTATAGAAAATTTTGTTTGTATTAATTGGGCAGATATTTAATATCTGTTATTTGATTCGATTCTAAATACTGATGTATTGATGAGAATGGTCCTAGAGATGAGGTAGCAGATAGCTGACGTGTCCATGGGTCTGGATAAAAGTTTGTGCTGTAACTGTGGGTGGTGAGACATCTGTCCACTCATTGTTCCCTTTAAACTGCGCGGCTGCGCGGATATCTGACCGACGCCGAGCAGCAGTTTAGAATTACCACGCAGCAAATTTGTTTAAATATTGCACGAAAAATGAATGTTGTGCTACTTTGAACACGAGTTTCTCTACTTTGCACATGGACCAACGAACCTTAGAGGGAACATTATCATCTACATACTACATGCTGCGTTAACCGATGGTTTTCTTTATTATCTTCTCGCTCTGCTGCTGCTACTATGTGACGTCGTCTCACGTGTCGGCCTTACATCATGACCGACGACCATCATAGTTTGTTTAATGCTGTCAGGGAGAACACAGCAAAGTGATGAAAGTGACTTCTCAGACGAGTGATGAGTCATCAAATCTGTAGAATCTCTTGGACACAGCTGAAAGATGGCCACTTCTGTCTTAATGTGTTGGAATAATGGGATATTTTGGTAAAGTAATTCATTGTAAGCTCTGAGAGCCATCTATGCTATTTGATTTAACGAAAACCCATCAAGTGCGACATCTAGTGTTAGATTCTCTTTCTCTCTCCCTCTCTCTCTCTCTCTCTCTCTCTCTCTCTCTCTCTCTCTCTCTCTCTCTCCCTCCCCCCCTCTCTCTCTATCGCTGTAACAAAGACCCATCCGTTGCGATTGCACGCACTGCAGTATAACTGGACACTTGACTGGAGGCTTGGGTACTCTCCCTTGCGTGGCTGACTTCCTCTAGTCTTTATCCTCATGTAAGGCCGCTCTGCACGCGTGGCTGACTTCTTCTAGTCTTTATCCTCATGTAAGGCCGCTCTGCACGCGTGGCTGACTTCCTCTAGTCTCTATCCTCATGTAAGGCCGCTCTGCACTTGTGGCTGACTTACAGTCTTTCACTCTTTGACCCTTTGATGTGGGACACACTACGACTTGGTGGTGCCACGTCTCATTGTCCTCATCTTTCCCAAGACGCAACTGACCCAGGACCAATGATTCCTCAAGGCCAGTGATGGCGAACCTATGGCACGCGTGCCAATGTCGGCACGCATAGCCTCATCAGCCGGCACGTGACTAAAACAGTACTTCCTTTATCAAACCAGCTAAGCCCAACTACCATTTTCGGGTTTAATTGGAGTGAAGGCACTTTGCCATAAATAAGTGAGTTTTGGTTGAATTTTGGGCACGTGGTCCCAAAATGTTCGTAACCACTGCTCAAGGCTGCAGTCGTGCAGCAGTTTAGAATTAAAGCGCATCTATTTTTTTAAGGATAATACTTGTGTGTTTACTAGGGATGTAAAATTTTGCATATAAAATGGATGCTGTAAATTTTTGCACGCTAGTAATTTTTATTTTATTATTTTATTATTATTATTATTATTATTATTGTTGTTTTTTTTTGTTTTTTTTTGGGGGGGGGGTAATTTTTTTATTTTTTCTAAATGTGCAAAAAAAGTCGTTAATAAATGATGGGCCCCATTAATGAACGATTTTGTTGTTTATAAGTTCTTCCTTGTATTACGCTACTAGATATATTTTATTGACAAGCGAATGGTTCTGTTTTTGTGTCATGCTAACATTCGACTTGCTGGTTCGCTTAAATTGTCCACTTTAAAAAAATTAATCAATATACATAATTTGCAATCTCTGTCACGTCTTTCATGTCTGTCCGTGACGCTATGCGAGGTAACTCCCGATAAAAAATGAAAATATAGAAGTAAAATTGTTGCTTTCGAGATTAACAAAATGTGTTTCTGGCCATAAAATATTGTGACGTGACGTCATTATTTGAGCTTTCATTAATGTGTGAAGGGAATGAAGTAAAAAGAGTCATGTTTTATTTGATGTGATTAATATTATTATTTTTTTTTAAATTAAATCTCCGTTTTTGTGTACGTGTCCATGTAAATATTATGTACGTAATTATAAATTTAATTTTCTATATCATTGTTTAACATTCGTTTTTCGCTTTATGAAATTTACAATTGGGTGCCGTTTGGTTGTCAAGTTTCGATGCGTTTTGAACTACAAAGCCATTATTTAGTACTGCAAATGAAATTAGTCAACTTATGCTTCAGTTTAGCGTTTGTTTTTTTAATATTTATTTTTAAACGGACTCCTCCCCACAATAGTTTTTGTTTGATTGTTATTTACATGTAATATTTTAATGCGTTTTAAACTAATTTTGAAAAAAATCTTTGCTTTTAATATAGAACTGGAAGGGGTGCTGACTTGACAATAATGAAAACGTTTATTTCAAGTCCTAAAAACATGTATATTAAATTGTATATACGATTAACTGTTGATACTTTAAATTTTCTTTTATTCAGTGATAAACTTTACTTCAAAGATTTCATGCAAAATAAATAGTTCTTTGTTATTCATATTTGTAAATAGTTACAATTTTTCCTTTACATGTTTTTGATACATGTGGTGGTAATAATGTATGGACCAATGGGCGCATAAACTGACAAGTCATAATAGATCTTGAAAAGGTGCTAACTTGACAATAATAAAAACATTTATGTGAATTACTAAATCGTGTATATTAAGGTAAATATTATTAACAGTTTATAATTTAATCTTTTCTGTTATCCTTTGACAAACTTTGCTTAATACGTGTCATGCAAAATAAATAGTTCTTTGCTATTAACATGTGTAAAAATTACATTTTATTTTTTACATTTTTTGGTAATGTCGTGCTAATAATGTATGGACAAATGGGTGAATAAACTGACAAGTCATAATCATCAATGAAGCGTAAACGGCTTCAAATCACAGATGTGCTTGATGCTTGATGTGGATCACATTACAGTCACATCATTTAGTTTTTAACTCACTGTGCTGTATTATTGGTGCACTGATAATTGGTGCGAATTATTCAATGCGCAAGTTAACGTCCGGCTGACTCCTCAGCAATATTTGTTAACACTTCGAACTTCAAACTTCTTTGCTGCAGTATCAATGTATGATGTGTGTAATTCACTATGCATATACTATTATCATGATTATATCATTATTATTCATGCAATCTGATATAACGCGAAGCCTAAGCTTGGAGGTTTTCTCATAACACATATTTTCGTATATATAATAAAAAAAATACATACTCTGCTATGTCCGTTCGTAACGCTAGATTTTAGAAAGCGCACCGCTAAAAAGATAGGCTTGAAAGCTATTTTCAAACGTCCGCATAAAATTGTTCAATATGGAAAAGAGATTTAATTTTTCTCTCTTGGTCTCTACATTTTCTGATTATTTACTATGCGCTTTCAGGCAAAAGGGACAATTACAAAAGCTGAAATATATCCATTTTGAAAACTTCCGTCAAATTTGACGGGTAATACACTAGTCAATTTACATAACTTGCAATGTATGTCACGTATGTCTGTCCGTGACGCTACTAATTTTAGAAAACAGCGCACCAAATTACTGCACCAAAAATAACTCTTTTCGAACGTTCCACATAAAATTGTGCAATATGAAAATAAATGAATAAAATAAAAATAAATAAAATAAATGAAAGTTCTGTATTACATTATTTTGTAATCTGATGTGTATTTATTTTTGAAAACTTCCGTCATTTTTGACCGGTGATACGCTAGTATGAAAATAAATTTCTAAAATAAAAGTAAATAAAATTTCTGTAGTACATTACTTTTTATGCTGATGTGTATATTTTGAAAATAAATAGATTGCAGCTGAAATGTATTTATTTTGAAAACTTCCGTCATTTTTGACGGGTAATACACTAATATATTTATATATGTACCATATAGGTCATACTGTTAATTACTGACTTCTTGAGTGAGAAAATTCTATTAAGAGAATGAACATACACCATCATATTTATTACTGTTTTCTGTTTTTTCTATTCAGCCTCCCGACAGTAGCCTAAATGAAAGTCATAAACTTATATGACCGATTGTAAACGGGTGTTAGGGATAATGAGCAAAAGTGACGCACTCGGGTACCAGATGTTCTCTTATTGACACTCAGGTACCAGGTGTTTGGTTTTGACCTGAAGTTTGTACGACGGGAAAACAATGTATTGAGCACAACACCGCTCAGCGTATTTTTGTTTAGGTTTGCATTTTGATCTAATGAATGCAAGATAAAAAACAGAGCAGATATTTGAATAACAACGAATGACATAGAGCAGGGTCGGCAACGTTTTGAGACGGAAGAGACAAGAATTACTATTTACAAAATTTCTCCAATTTTTAAAGAGTCACTAACATGAGTTTTGAAAATAAAATTATATAATTATTAATATTTGCGCGTGGAACAGGAGAGCCGCATCTTGATATCAAAAGAGCCGAATTTGGCTCACGAGCCGCAGGTTGCTGACCCCTGACATAGATTGTATTTTGCAGTGATAACAGACAGGATGGGGGCGGCGCAAAGTATGAAATTACAGAGGGGGTTTGGGGGGGGGGTGTGAAAAAACAAATTAGTGTGCAACTACGAAAAAAAAAGAAACAAACAGAATGGTCATTAGCATAAACAATGGAACGGACAATGTCATACAGAACATTGTCTAATAGCGGGTTGATGAGACAATGTATACTAACGACAGACAGAGAGGAAAGTACACAGTAACTAACGACATTATAGTGAGACGTTGTACCGTAACAAATAACTCAGTGTGACAATTTACAGTAACAAATAACTCATTGTGACAATTTAAAGTAACAAATAACTCATTGTGACAATTTACAGTAACTAACGACATAGTGAGACGTTGTACAGTAACAAGTAACTTAGTCTGACAGTGTAAAGTAACAAATAACATAGCGCGACAATTTACAGTAACAGAGGACATAGTGTGACAATTAACATCAAAACAAATTGATGACGTACAGTAAAAAATCACACTGGAGCAAATTTACAGCAAAAAATTATAGAGAGACAATATATAACAACAAATCACATGTGATAAGAAAACATTCTCACTGTGTTCCTAAGACACGAACTAAAACTTTTGGCGAAAGGTTATTCCTTTTTTGTGCAGCCAAACAATGGAATTCTCTACCATTACACATCCGTAGTATTCCAACTACCAAGTCCTTCAAGACTGCACTCAAGACGCATCTTTTCCAAATGTATTTACAAAATTAATGAAACAACATTTGTTTTAATGATTAGCGTAGCTTATGGGTAATGTACTGTCCTTTATGTTGCTATTATGGTATGAATGGTTATTTAATTATTATATGTATGTTATGATCTCCATGTAAAGCGCTGTGAGCCCGGTTCCCTACTGGGATACAGCGCTATATAAATTATCAATTATTATTATTATTATTATTATTATTATTATAAATAGATTGGGCAATATGACAATGCCTTTAAATTAACATAAGAGATATCTTACTAAGGACAAATGTCTTCTACTACTACAATTTTTGTCTCAAACATTGTTCATTTCATGTGAAGAAAAACATTTGCATTCTTCCATTCACATATTCTTAGTCCGTCTGGGTGTGTGCTTTAAATGCACTTTGGTTTGGATTTCAATTCATTTAATTCAATTTCGGCTTAATCGAAAGTTAATTTTTATTTAAAGAACAAGATTGATTTTAAGTATATGATATAAGCAGATATTCGTTTCAATTATACATTTTAAAAAAAAAGCTTTCAAATTTAGTCCTACCAACGAAATAATTTTGTGGCAGATATGTAGGTTTTTATATTTTTAATGAACGTTCTGCCCAATTTACTTCTTTCATTTTAAACGATCAAAGAGGATTATAAACCATGTTTTATCGATTTCTTTTTTAATGAAAGCTATAGACTGAATTAAATACAATTAAATCTATCATTTATGTCTTTTTGTTTTATTAAAATACATAGTAATATTAGTAATATACCATCATATTACGTACATAGTGAAATAATGCTTTTTAGGAATAAACGCTAAAACAAGTTTTTATTTTTAAATAATGTTAAATTCTGATGTCTGTATTAAAAAAATTTCAATTAAAAACAAAATATTCTAATGTTACCAAACAAATGGTACGGCAAAAGTAAGGTCTGCAAACAAAAATAATATGAGCAATATGTGGGAAGTAACAATAGCTAAGGCTGCAACTTCCGATCACACGAGTAAAAAATGTCAAAACATGTTATAAATCACGGAGAAAACATAATAAATATAGCAAGTTTTGAGCCATTCAGTCGAGAACAAATTAGTTGTAAGCTAAAAACAACAAAACAAAAAACGTAACGAAAAGTTTTATGTTTTCTTGTTTCAGGCAATAATTAGAAAAAGGCTGCGAAAGCGGGTCATTTTCCACTGATTAAACAAATGATTTTTTATGTACATTTTAGTATAAAGAAAAACTCAGACTGTCTTTTAAAGTGCATACTGGAGAGCTTGTTTTCTCAATGGATATTTTGAGGCTTTTAAATATTTATTGTCGTTTGTACTGTGCTGTTGTTAGAGTTTGCGATCGTAATCTTTCATTCTATTTTAGGCCATGTTAGCGGTGTTTCGTGGTTCTTAGCTTCATCAGCATGTCTGTTTTCATGAAGCTCGATTTTTTTAATTTAAAAAAATATGATCGTTTTCTCCTGAATGCGATGATCTCGTTAACTAAGTCGTCAATCTGATGAGTGACGCCCTTGACTATCAAAGATGGCTACTCGGTGTCACATATATCAACTTTTCTTTCGATATACATACATTGACCGCAGCAGTGTCTTGTACTTGGCGTTGTACCTGTAATACACCAGGACGTTACAGCACATTGTGATGTAAATGTTAGTCAGGGACAACGAGTTGACCAGTATGAAGAGATTATTGTAGTCCTCCCTCTCTGTAAACTCTGGCTCAATGGTGCGGGCCAGGGAAATGAGGGCAGGCGGCAGGTTACAGACGACGAACAGAACGGATACGAGTGTCACTACTTGAATCACGCGCACTTCCTTGGCTTTCGTTTTTAGTGACGCCGTGACGCCTTGCTTTCCAACAGTGACAGTCTTCGTCGAGCTTCGCGTTTTGAGATAAGTCGTTTTACTCGCGCGGCCTTCGCTCTTAGATTCGTTGCTGTCGTTCAAGTTGAAGGACAGCACATTGCTATTGCTGTCCGTTTCCTCATCGTAAATACCCGTCACAGAGAATTCCGTAGAGGAAGATATCTCTTTTTTGAGCTCGCCTTGGTCGATTAGATTTTCTAAATTTGAGTTGCGGGTTAAAACTGTGTTTCCCCTAGAGCTGCCTTTGAATGCGTCAGAAGTGAGTGTTTCGTTGCTTGATATACCAGATGAATTATTTCTGAACTTTGACGCCATTTTGAGGGAGTGGCTGAGAATCATGAGACAAAACAGCACGATGATCAAACAAGAGTAAGGGAATACATTTCTGTTGACCACATCGGTCAACGCCAAAAGAGAAGATCTTTGTGGGCTGTAAAATATCCGCAGCACCGTCGCATTCAGGCTCGGGGCGAGGCCCTCGAACGGCATCACGGGGACGCAGGTCAAGAGTTGAACAGCCACAATAACAACAACAGACAAGAACGTTCGAGAGCGCGTGAACGTGTTCCGGAAGTGGAGAGGCCTGGCGACGCAGAAACACCTGACCACGGCCAGGTAAGTGGTCAACATCGAGGAGCTGCCAAAGAAAATTTTGCTGTAAGAAGAGCTGAGCGTGGCCAGAGCAACGGGGTCGGCCTTGAAGTTGCCGCTGTCCGGTAAGAGGGTGACCAAGTAGCAGACGAGCTGGAACAGTTTGATGACGAGAAATCCGACGTCTGCCGCGGACAGAAAAAATAAACTGATGGACGTGGTGTCCTTGAACTTCATCCTGGAAAACACGAGCATGTTGATGATGTTGGTGAAGATCCCTAAAGTGACGAGGATCGGCTGAGTGGTTCGGTTTAGCACGAGGTAGGATGTTGCCAAGATGTCGCCTGAAATCGGATCTTTGAAAAGTGCTGCCATGTTAAGGTCTGTGTTGTTGAAGACCATCATCAGTGTGATAAATCGTTGACTTGGTTTTCAAAATGACTTTTTAAATGAAAAACTTAAGTCATTTGAAAACTAAATTTTGTAAATTATCAAAGCGATGTATTCGGGTAAAATTTGTGTCGTTACTCAAAGGAGAGAACAAACCATGATTTTAACAAGTGGTTCTCAGCATGTTTACTCTTAAGGAAATCAACGTTTTTTAAACTCAGGAAACAGAATAGGCCTCAATGATGCTCACATTAAAATAAATTATTTCAAGTACTTTGCTTGTCAATAAGTAAAAAGATACACTTATATAGAACATGCAGACTCTTATGGTATCAAAGCCTGCACATTGTGCTTATAAAGTATACAGCTTTTATCTTGCTTTCATTCAATAGTAGCGAGATATTCTAGTCCTTTTAGTTCTTAATGTCAATGTTGATTGTTCGTGTCTATTTCGTGTGATTATTTTTTATTTCCTCTGCGTCAACTTTCTTCAGCATCGCCTCGGTTTTTAGAAAGAAATCAAAAGGACATATTTGTATACCCGCATGTCAACAAACTGGGATCAGTGCAACAAAGACGTCTATCACCCTCTTCCCGTCCCCTCCTTCCCCCAACTTAATCTCTTTCACGATGAAATGTCTGTTTAAAGAAATCTGTTCATTCTTTAATTTCGTCTAATGACAGACCACCCGAACCATCCTCCATGATGTTTATCATTATAAATTAACAAAGCGTTAGTTGTTTTATTTTTTACAATAAAAAAAATTGCTGAACCCTTGTTACATATTCTTACAAAGTACTTTAAGAAATTAACTAATTTTCTTGGAAGATGTTTTAAAGTTAATTTCATAGTCATAAAAAGAGAATCGATTTCTGGGCATGAATAAGTACCAAAAAATACTTTGTAATTGCTTTTAAAGATGGTTGAAATACTAACAAGATTGTATTTAAAAATCTGTGATGGCGGCTGTATAATTACAGTATAATTATAATCTAGAAAACCTTATTTATGACACCGTGTACTCTCGCCTCATCCACATTCAACCACACCCGCCCTCTACGCTAATTAGCTGCTGCACGACACTGAAATTTGTATAAAGTTATAGGTTATTAAAGCTCTTGATGTTTAAGAACTCTAAAACCAATTTTCTTTTTTATCTACAGATGATAAGCTATTTTGTTGTTAAATCTTTTTAACTTTCGTCATTGAATAAAAAAAATAACACAGAAATTAATACACAAAAATACGGGCATATAACAAATAGGACACACATGCTCATAGCTCTGATAACAGATTGTTAGTCATTTAGGAACATTTATTTATTTTTGTCATTTTTACTTTTATTTTGAAGTAGTTTTACTAAACTTCAACTCATCGATGCTCTTTCTGTCAATTTTTCTTTCTTTCACTAAACGTAATGTGAACTATTTATACGAGGTAACTAAGACTGCTTCAAATATCTCATGAGTTGTTGTACCTACTTAAATCAGTTCATTCCACACATTTACTCTTTTAAAAAACATTTTTGTTCTATATTACCAAAGGTTTGTTTATACTCTGGCATGGTAAAATGGCATTCAGGACTTTGCATTTAAACAGTTAAAATGTTACCGACTGAGAGTAGGGGCGGGGCATGCAATAAGGTGAGTATATATATATATATATATATATATATATATATATATAAATTAGGGATTTACCGGCCAGCCAGATTTATGAAGTGAAATTCTGTCGGAGCCGAAACTGGAGCCAGATTTTTAAAAATAGGCGGATTCTGGATTCGCTGGAGCTGGAGCCGAAATCCCGTACACCCCCATTTAAAATAACTATCAGATTATTAAACTGACTTTAATAGTAGAATAGTTAATTGTCAACAGTTGTCACAGTTATTCAATGAAACAGTAACTCAATCTAGATCGAATTTGAAAACACAAATTGCAAAAATTAGACTTAACAATTATATAATGCACATCATGTATCTTCTACCTTTTCAGTTACAATGAGTGAGGTTAAGTTTTAGATAATCTCCCGATTATGCATTCTATTGGCACAAGATAAGAAGTAGATTAGCAAAACTTGATCTCAACCATTGATTCAATAATAAAAAGGAAACAGAACAATTTGACTAAAAAAAGACTAGATTGACGAATTATGTGACCAACTCTTGTGCTATATTGAATCTGTTTATTATGGTCCTATGAATTACGTTTCATTAATAAAATATTCACTGGACATCATCTTACAACGGTGAAGTGAAGTGTTCATCCATAGTTACGACTGACATCAATGTTTCACCATCACCATTTCCTGGAAGGATAATTGCAGACAGATCAACTGGTCCTCATCTAGCCACTCAACAGCCTCTTGAGGTGCATTATCTTTTCTGGCAATAACTGCTATGGGTTCTCTTTGCCTTCTAGAAGCGATTCTCAAAGGACGGATGCGTTTTATCTGAGTTGATTCTTGAACAGTTTGGGTGTGAACATTCTCCTGAGCCCGAGCTCTGTGTAGTCCTGTATCTTTCTTCAACATTGTTTGTGAGGCAAAATATAAGTGACATAGTTTGCAAAGTCGATCAAATAAGCTGGTAATCATATGGTTGTGCTTTGAAAACTCCTGTTGATCTTGGCATAATGTCATCAAATTTGAGAGTTTGTGCTACAAACAAGGAAGGCAATTTATGAGAATCTGCATCTACTCTTTCTGAAGCTTTGAGTCCATCAATTGTTTGGTTGATTGGGATTGAAGGAGGGAAGAATCTCGAAAGTAAAACGTTGAAATATGAGCTTAGTGCTTCGTCGCAACATTTTATATCCTGATATTTTACAATTTGAGGTAAATATTGGCTGGTGCGAACATGATGATTATCAAACCATTTCTGATCCTTCGATATCAGTCCTGCTGCATCCAATTCAGACTTATGAACAAGACATTCAGGAGATACGCATTTCATGCTATTTTGACATAAAACTAATTCTAATGTTTCACAAATTTTTTGAAAATTATGTTTAAACTAGTGTAACCCGTCAAAAATGACGGAAGTTTTCAAAATGAATACATTTCAGCTGAAATCTATTAATTTAGAAAAAATACACATCAGAATAATAAATAATGTAATACATAACTTTTATTTATTTTTATTTGATTCATTTATTATCATATTGAACAATTTTATGCGGAACGTTCGAAAAGTGTTATGTTTGGTGCAGTAATTTTATTTTATTATGTTGATCGCAGCGCCACCTAACAGCATTACAAATTTCGCATCGCCACCTAGTTACATCCATACATACAGACAACGGGAATTATGTATATTGATGTATTTAAATTATACTAAAAAAATATAAATAAATTAGAATTTATTTATTTTTAAATAAAAGTGTGACATCACTCATGGCCTGACACCCCTCCCCATGTCGCAAAGTGTCACACTTTCTTACACCCCCTCCCCCCGCCTCGGAGCGTGACGTACTTTATGAACGGCCCAGTGGCGTAGCGTGGGGGCGGACGGGGCGGTCCGCCCCAGGCGGCACACATCTTGGGGCGGCATTTGTGGGCTTTTGAAAAGTACAGCCCTTTCCGACAACTGCCCTTTTTCTTTTGAAGGGGGAAAACCCGAGTGAAACAAAAAATACTCGTACTTTCGAGTCTTAAACAACGGATTCGCACAACATTTGTTTTATTGCAGAGTGGATGTTATAACTAACTTAAAACAATTCAAACATTTTTAATCGCTCAAAAAAGGTATCGATTTGTTTGGTAAATTAAGCGGTATACGTCAAAGATGACGCTTTTTAAAGAAAAATACCACCAAAAAAACTCATCACTGCTGAGCCGAATAATATGTGCTATTAATATCGCCACGACAGTTTTTGCGTGGAATTTCGACATTCGCAGAATGATGCGCGAAAAAGTACCTATAAGGCATGATGGTTCAAATATTGTGTTTAACTTGAACGTAGTAATTTATATTACTGTTTCAGTTTTCAGAAAATTATTATAAGGTAAGTTATTAAAAATTAATTTTTGTTTTTATTGCATTAAAGTAGCACAAATAATTTGTGTTTTTCATTTAAATATGGTTATGCATTAAAATATTAAGCCTATCCAATTAAAGTAATTTGTAAATAATTTTGAATTCGTCTATACCTATCCAATTAAAAAAATTTGTAAATAATTTGAATTTGTCTATTTTATGGAAAATTATTAAGTTAATGACAAGAATATGAAAATATTCAAAATTTCTCCGTTAATAAACTCCACATTATGCATTAAAGAATTTTAAAAAAGACATGCTTTAAAATTTCAAACGTCTTGGAAAAATTGACATCTGAAGAAGTAACTAGTAAAAGGAGATCAACTTCTGGAATTTTACACAATTCAATACAATCTTTTTCTTTTCTATCTTATCTCAATTTGTGGGAACCGTCATTGCATCCAACAAAGAGATGTGCTATAATAGAAAAAGCTGTTATATCAGCAAAACAATTTGTGAAGAGTTACAGACATTATGAAAGTAAATGTATAAATATGCTTACATAATAACTAATGTATACGATTTCTTTGTTTGGTAATGTTTTTTGGGTGTAAATTTGGAATATATTTTGTCTCAGTGGGAGGGGGGACCTGCGTCCTCAATAACTTTCTTGTTGTCTTTAAAAAAAGGTATCCAGTATTTTTATAAATGTGTATTTATGTGTGTATCATCTTATGTGGCCACTTTTATTACTGCTTACACAATTATGGGACTGGTAAAGATCTTCCCCACCTATACATCGTTTCAATTACAATTATTTAGGGCTGTGGAAATTAATGATTAATTTCTCGATTAATCGTTAAAAATTTGTATCGATTAAAATTACTTTAATCGATAAAAATTCGATTAAAATTAAAGAAAATATTTATAATATTTTTTTTATTATTAAATAATTAATTATAAATAATTAATAATAATTTATATATTTTTTTACGTACAAACTTCTCCCGCGTAATATTATCATTTATTTTATTACTTTATGTGGACCGGCAGACGTCAACTAAAAAATGGCTGACAGCATCAGCGCAGTTAAATTTAAACATGTCTTTAGTGTAAGGCTGCACTCTAATAAAGTAACACGCGTTTTAAATAAACGTCATTAAATAAAGTGTCAGTAATTAAATATTTAAGTTGAAATTTTATTTAAAGTTGCGCGTTTTGACGTGAAGTCAGATTTCTTAAACACACCCCCCTCGTCACAGATCGTCGCAAATGTATGACTCCCCTCCTCCCCCCCCCGAGGTGCGTGACGTCATTTATGTACGGCCCCTAAAAAGGACGGCAAATTGGAGACAGCCCCGGGCGGCAAAAGCTGGGACGGCCACATATCTCTTTACGCAATTGGTAGGCAGTCGTTAAATAAAATCCAAGACACAGGCCCGCATCGTGTGATCAAAACATTAAATTGAAGCTTCATTACATGACTATTACACAAGTAAATGTTTCGGCTAATACCTTCATCAGTACAAATAACGTACGCAAGCATTAACATTAAATTTACATCACATGATACATTCTATACCATGAAAAATATGAAAATTCGTTAGTGTATCTTGTAGTTGATTTAAAATCATTATTGCTGTCCTATTCTATGAGTTAGATAGTGTTGGGTATGGTTTAAACGTTCAATGTAGAAATAGTAAAAAATTTGATCGAAAAGCAAAGGCCAAGAAAAGAAAATTTTAAAGCTAATGAAATTACTAAAAGGTCTTCCAAAAATGACGTCACTCGATTTAGGCCAAAATCTTAGCCCTACCCCCCACTCCCTCGTTACACGTTTTTACAAAAATGTAGACCCCCTTCCAATATGACGTCACAAATCTTTAACACCCCCCCCCAATAAAAGCGGTATTTTCTATTAGAAAATGAGCGTGTTTCAAATCACTATATTGCCATTTAAATATGTAACACGCGTGAAGCCACGTAAAAACTTCATTGCATAAATTGTAAAAAATCGAATGTTTAAGTTTAACTTTTATTTATAGTTGTGCGTTTTTTTCAGCTGACTTCACATTTCTTAAACACCTCCACCCTCGTCACATATCATCCCAAAAGAGTGACCCCCTCCCCAGAGGTGCATGACGTCATGCTTGGTCGGCCGCTTAGAACTAAAACACGTGGTGCATGATCAATGGAAATATATTAACCTAACAATGGGAAAGCAAAACAAAATAGTCATCTAGCTACTGCAGCCTGGCATAAATCTGATAGTAATCTAGCTACTGCAGCCTGGCATAAATCTGATAGTCATCTAGCTACTGCAGCCTGGCATAAATCTGATAGTCATCTAGCTACTGCAGCCTGGAATAAATCTGCAGTTCATCTCACTAGTAGAGGAAACGACTGACTCGAGGTTCCACCAATAAAAGAAAGGAAAAAACATTAAACGATAAACAAGTATTTGGTAAACGATGAATAATAAATACCCGATAGAGTACGTACCAAGGTAAAGTGTAAACTACGATAGAGTAAGTACCAAGGTAAAGTGTAAACTACGATAGAGTAAGTACCAAGGTAAAGTGTAAACTACGATAGAGTAAGTACCAAGGTAAAGTGTAAACTACGATAGAGTAAGTACCAAGGTAAAGTGTAAACTACGATAGAGTAAGTACCAAGGTAAAGTGTAAACTACGATAGAGTAAGTACCAAGGTAAAGTGTAAACTGCGATAGAGTAAGTACCAAGGTAAAGTGTAAACTACGATAGAGTAAGTACCAAGGTAAAGTGTAAACTACGATAGAGTAAGTACAAAGGTAAAGTGTAAACTACGATACAGTAAGTACCAAGGTAAAGTGTAAACTACGATAGAGTAAGTACAAAGGTAAAGTGTAAACTACGATACAGTAAGTACCAAGGTAAAGTGTAAACTACGATACAGTAAGTACCAAGGTAAAGTGTAAACTACGATACAGTAAGTACAAAGGTAAAGTGTAAACTACGATACAGTAAGTACCAAGGTAAAGTGTAAACTACGATAGAGTAAGTACAAAGGTAAAGTGTAAACTACGATAGAGTAAGTACCAAGGTAAAGTGTAAACTACGATAGAGTAAGTACCAAGGTAAAGTGTAAACTACGATAGAGTAAGTACCAAGGTAAAGTGTAAACTACGATAGAGTAAGTACCAAGTTAAAGTGTAAACTACGATAGAGTAAGTACCAAGGTAAAGTGTAAACTACGATAGAGTAAGTACAAAGGTAAAGTGTAAACTACGATACAGTAAGTACCAAGGTAAAGTGTAAACTACGATACAGTAAGTACAAAGGTAAAGTGTAAACTACGATACAGTAAGTACCAAGGTAAAGTGTAAACTACGATACAGTAAGTACAAAGGTAAAGTGTAAACTACGATACAGTAAGTACCAAGGTAAAGTGTAAACTACGATAGAGTAAGTACAAAGGTAAAGTGTAAACTACGATAGAGTAAGTACCAAGGTAAAGTGTAAACTACGATAGAATAAGTACCAAGGTAAAGTGTAAACTACGATAGAGTAAGTACCAAGGTAAAGTGTAAACTACGATAGAGTAAGTACAAAGGTAAAGTGTAAACTACGATAGAGTAAGTACCAAGGTAAAGTGTAAACTACGATAGAGTAAGTACAAAGGTAAAGTGTAAACTACGATAGAGTAAGTACCAAGGTAAAGTGTAAACTACGATAGAGTAAGTACCAAGGTAAAGTGTAAACTACGATAGAGTAAGTACAAAGGTAAAGTGTAAACTACGATAGAGTAAGTACCAAGGTAAAGTGTAAACTACGATAGAGTAAGTACCAAGGTAAAGTGTAAACTACGATAGAGTAAGTACCAAGGTAAAGTGTAAACTACGATAGAGTAAGTACCAAGGTAAAGTGTAAACTACGATAGAGTAAGTACCAAGGTAAAGTGTAAACTACGATAGAGTAAGTACCAAGGTAAAGTGTAAACTACGATAGAGTAAGTACCAAGGTAAAGTGTAAACTACGATAGAGTAAGTACCAAGGTAAAGTGTAAACTACGATAGAGTAAGTACCAAGGTAAAGTGTAAACTACGATAGAGTAAGTACCAAGGTAAAGTGTAAACTACGATAGAGTAAGTACCAAGGTAAAGTGTAAACTACGATAGAGTAAGTACCAAGGTAAAGTGTAAACAAACAGTAAACAGACAACTATCAATCAACGATGTTTCCTTTTCTTCTCCCTCCAGTTTCCATTCATTTCCTCACATCGTATTGATCTCTTTGTTTAAAGTACATTCGCTTTACAATTATCGTACAAACGAGAACACGCCCCCCCTCTACGCACACAACAAAGCCATCAGACCTGTTCCACCAATGCCCCCCCTTAACTAAACAAGACTTAAACCCACCCCCACCCCACCTATTTACAAAGATGTTAGCAGACGGCCCAAGACAATGGGGACACGAGATAGACATCAAGACATTAAGACATAAAAACATCCAGACCAGCAGTCTAATGAGCAGTGATGGGATCTTGTGACCATGTCAATTGTAGAAAATGGTAAGAGGGGAAGGGGGAAATGCAGGAGGTCGTGTCACCAGGTCTGTAACACATTGAGCCATGCAACACGCGGGTTCTTCGTGCAGATCATTTCGTCTTTTGATGTCTTCTTCAGATGTCAACATAACACTTGTCATCTGAACGCTTGTCATCTGAACGCTTGTCATCTGAACGCTTGTCAACTGAACGCTTGTCATCCGAACGCGTGTCAACCGAACCCGTGTCAACCGAACCCGTGTCAACCGAGCCCGTGTCAACCGAGCCCGTGTCAACCGAGCCCGTGTCAACCGAGCGCGTGTCAACCGAGCGCGTGTCAACCGAGCGCGTGTCAACCGAGCGCGTGTCAACCGAGCGCGTGTCAACCGAGCGCGTGTCAACCGAGCGCGTGTCAACCGAGCGCGTGTCAACCGAGCGCGTGTCAACCGAGCGCGTGTCAACCGAGCGCGTGTCAACCGAGCGCGTGTCAACCGAGCGCGTGTCAACCGAGCGCGTGTCAACCGAGCGCGTGTCAACCGAGCGCGTGTCAACCGAGCGCGTGTCAACCGAGCGCTTGTCAACCGAGCGCTTGTCAACCGAGCGCTTGTCAACCGAGCGCTTGTCAACCGCGCGCTTGTCAACCGCGCGCTTGTCAACCGCGCGCTTGTCAACCGAGCGCTTGTCAAACGAGCGCTTGTCAACCGAGCGCTTGTCAACCGAGCGCTTGTCAACCGAGCGCTTGTCAACCGAGCGCTTGTCAACCGAACGCTTGTCAACCGCACAGTTGTCAACCGAACACTTGTCAACTGAACACTTGTCAACTGAACACTTGTCAACTTAACGCTTGGGTATTTTAAGCTCATAGTTTTTGTATTAGTTGTCTATTCGAATCTTTCAGATGATGTTTAGTTCATAGTTGTAATAGCTATCAATGTTAGTCTTTGATTTATCAAGTTCGTTGTTGTATTAGATGTCACCAAGAAACTAAATTCATCATGATGACGTTATGAACACTTTACAAGCACAAAGAAGAAAGTATAATATCAATTTCTGCATTGTAAAAAAAAAGTGATTCAAATCGCTTCTTTATTTTCCCGGGAATCCAGGTAGAACTTTCCCCACGATGCACCGACAAACGAATAAATGAGCTCATAGGAATAATATGTTTCCAGTTTATCATTCTCTCCAACATAAAAATTAAAAAGTTATTCAAATTTTTTTTTAAACAAAAAAAACAACTCAAACCTTGAAAAGCACAAAGTCTCTCAGAGAGATTAAGATTAACGATCTCGTGTAATATAATGTATCACTTTTTGCCGATAGGCAATTTAAGTATGTCCTCTAATGTCTTGAAGCAATTCATCCCTGAATATGTTTGCCATTGATCGCCACGACGATGACGAGAAGCATGCTTGAATGTGAGCGCCACCCCTTGAGACAATTTAAGATTTGTGGAAATCCACGTGCAAGTGTTCAAAGACGGATCTGACAATAGGAGCCAATAAACTGCAGGATAAGGTGCGATTATTCTTTACCCAAATGGAGGGCAAACATATGAGGAAGATTGAGGGACTCTAAAGGGACAATAGCATCACATTACGCTGCAGATCTTAAAGTTATAAAGGGGGAACTCGCTAGTGTGTACAACACAATGCAGGGGTCAGATCTTGTGGAGTGTAATATTATCGTTTTCCTGAACACGAAATTAGCTCTCTGGATCTTTGGTAAAGAGGAACGTCACGCCCACTTGGTTGACGTCATTTAGATGACGTGCCTTTAGACTCAAAAGTCTCGGGAGTAAGTTAAAAGTGAAATGGTTCCCGAGTCACGTGAATGTTCAAGGTAAAAGAAAGGTTGATTCCCTGACAAAAGACTTGGAGGCCCTACCACAAAAAGACGTCCCAATCACAATGTTACAAGGAACCGGCCGGTACACGATGGTCAAATGAGCATTTATCAAAAAATTTTAGCCGAGCCAAAAAAACAATGGCTGAGTTTGTTTTTTTAAAACATAGTTTAGGGACTAAAATATAAACGGAAACGGATCATTGTCCTACCAGCACATACACACACAAATTTAACTTCCGGAGTTGATGCCTAGCCTCTGAAGCAGACGTGAGCCTGTTAACATCATTCCCCGCGCCCAGTGCTGGATTTACCTAATTGCTAAACAAGCTATAGCTTAGGACCCCCGCCTTCTTAGCCCCCCCCCCGGAATTTCTGTTTTCATATTTGGCACTGACATAGAATATCTAGACTTCAAAAGGGCACCAATATCTCAAATAGCTTAGGACCCAATCAAGTCTAAATCCGGTCATGCCCGGGCAGACAATATGCAAAATACTTAGGAGTCTTAATAAATGAGAAACTATCATGGAATCCCCATGTCAATGAAGTTATTAAAAAATCAAACAAAACCTTAGGCTTTATAAAAAGAAACTTTAACAAGTGTAATAGAGATATAAAACTAAAATGCTACCTCACTCTGGTGAGACCTGTACTAGAATATGCATCTTCTGTATGGGACCCATCCACCAAAGAAAGCATTGATAAACTAGAACAAATTCAAAAAAGAGCTGCCAGATTCATTACTGGAGAATATTCGAAACTGACAAGAATAACACCATTAGTTAAATCATTAAACCCTGAAACACTAGAGGATAGAAGAACCAAGAGCAAAGTAGTAATCATACATAAAGCAATTAATTCTAATTTAGAAATACAACACAAAGATAACTTAATACAACCCTCAGATAGACATAAGGATAAAAAAAACCTTTATTATTCCGTATGCAAGAACAAACACATACAAGTTTTCCTTCTTCCCGTCCGGAATTCGGGCGTGGAATGGGTTGCCTGAAGAATCCAGGAAAACCAACACTTTATCAACATTTAAATCTCTGATAAAAATGCAGGACTAAACACAAACCATAGATAAGCGTAGGACGCAATAATCTTCTGTATAGAAGGAGCGTCTGTAAACAGATAGGATAAGATAAGATAAGATTTTGTATAGTAGTGGTCCCCAAACTTTTTATCACCGCGGACCGGTAAAAGTTTGATAATTTTACCGGTGACTGGGGGGGGGCGGGGGCGTTTGGGCTGGGCGGCTTTGATTTTTTTCACATGTACTACTTTAGATTGTTTTTGATTTTATAGTTTTAATTTAATTACAATTAAACATGCCTTCAAAATAAAATAAAGTTAAACCGAGACCCGGATTAAAAATGATTTAATATTATATTACTAGAATGTTAAATGAAAGAGGACCCCGACCTTGTTTATCTGCAACGAGTCTATGGAGAGAAATACAACAATGTAAATAAAATTTAATAACTTAACTAGCGTATCACCCGTCAAAAAAAGACGGAAGTTTTCAAAATGAATACACATCAGATTAAAAAATAACTTAATACAGAACTTTCATTTATTTTATTTATTTTTATTTGATTCATTTATTATCATAATGAACAATTTTATGCGGAACGTTCGAAAAGAGTTATATTTGGTGCTGTAATTTTTGGTGCGCACTATAAAACCTAAAAGCATTACATCCATTACGGGAATTATGTATGTTGATGTTCCTTTGGCGGCCCGGTACCATTTGATTCATGGACCGGTGCCGGTCTGCGGCCCGGGGATTCGGGACCACTGGTGTATAGCATAACCAACAGATGGAGCAGGAGGCACAGAGAATATTCTCAATCTTTCCATATTATGAGATAGTATTTAAAAAAAAATTAGAGACAGGGGAGTGATTGCTTGCCTGATATCTGAGTTATCATTATACGTTTGCAAAAATTATCTCTCTTGATCTATGCCTTTCCTTGGAATCAGAACATGCGTTTGCAAGAAACTTCTTCTATATTCTTTATCATTTATATAAAGAATTCTAAATAATTAACCTCTGAGAAGGCCAGAATCAGCCCCATATTTCATATCGCGTGCCCAAACCCCAAAATTTCATACCATTTATTCCCTAGAGATAATTAATTTTCAAAAAATATGTCTACCTTTGACTGTATCAGCATGCTCAATAAATTTACAGAAGTCGGGGGGAGTGAACGGAACTGCCGCATTTCCTTCAGACTGTTCCGTCTACTTTCTAGTGTTGACTCTCCGCCGTTAGGTTCGTATGTCCGGAAGATGTTCCGTTTCTTCGACCTTGCATAGTCGTGACGTAAATGTTTCTTGGAATTTGACCTTTGATGACGCGTGGAGTCGAAGAAACCCGAATCGTTACACCGGGTGTCCACGGGGGATGAAGGGTTGCTGCTGTCGTTGCTGTAACAAACGGAAATAAAGTTAAAAATGTTCCATTTAAGCTGCGCGGCCGCTCAGATATCTGACCGATGCCGCGCAGCAGTTTAGAATTACGCACAGCAAATTTTGATAATATAAGGATAATTTAATATTTGAGTTATTGTGGTAATACAATTTTTCTAAGAAATGGATGCCACGCTAATTTGCACGCAAGTTTGTTATTTTGCACAAGGACCAACGAACCTTAGAGAGAACATTGGTTAACACGTGGAAGAAAAGTTAACAGTTGACACGTGGGTTAAAAGTTAACAGTTGACACGTGGGTTAAAAGTTAACAGTTGACAGCTCTTTCTAAAAACTGAATAAGTCAGTGGATTTAGTACCTCAAGCTTATAACAAGCTTAGAAGGGTTTATAAATTTGTGTGGCTAAAAAAAATATCAATCAATTTTCCTATAGGACTTAACGATATGGTCAAAAAAATAATTTAAGTCTAATTTAAAAGATTATTTAAATTAAAATTTCACGTGATTTTTGCTGTCGAATTTTAACGCGCATATATGCCCTGAAACTTCATGGCGGAAAATATTTAACAGAACATCTAGTAGTTTGTTGGATCAATTTCATGTGAGATATAAATTAAAAACATCCCAGGTATAATTTTTTGAACTTTCTTTAAAAGAAAAAAATTTAGTTAATTCTACATTAATTTTAGCCAGGTAAGTGGACTTGCCTGTATTATTAAAAAAAAATTAAATTAGCCGAATTCATCAAGCATCAAATACTATTAATGAACTCGATATAATGATGCGTTGAGACTTAAGGTTTTTACGACTGTTATTAAACATGTATTTACAGATAACGCTACTAGTGTGGACATGAAAAAATATAGCAGATGTACACAGGGTTTCAATAGCGGACCTCAGTCAATCAGGCGTTTGATCGCGGCGTTCTCTCACTTGCGCTGGCCTAGATAAACAAAGATCGGCTCTGAATGATAATAATGATTTTTCTTTACTGTGATCAAAGGTGAAGGTCGAGCCAATCAATCGATGGGGGACTTGCCGTCATGCTTTCCTGACCACGGAAAGTACTCAACAAAAAGCAGCTCAGTATGTATGTCCATCTGCCTATCTTAAGCCAGAGTCTCTCATATTGTTATTTCTTGCTTCTCTTTCTTTCGTTCTCTGTCTCTCTCTCTCTCTTTCTCTCTCTCTCTCTCTCTCTCGCTCTTTCTCTCATTCTCGCTGTCTTTCTCTTAAACGTCACTCAAATTTTAACTCTGAACTATCACTATCGGTCTATATTTCATTCTGCTTCTCTCTCCATCTCTCTCTCTCTCTCTCTCCATCTCTCTCTCTCTCTCTCTCTCTCTCTCTCTCTCTCTTTATTTCTTTCTCTATATATCTCTCTCAATCACTCTCTCTCTCTCCCTGTCTCTCACTCTCTCTCTCTCTCTCTCTCTCGCTCTCTATGTTTATCTCTGTTTCTCTCTTGTTAATTATATTGTCATATCTATTTCTGACAAATATCTTTTTTTCAGGAAGAATTCGAAATCTTGTTTTATACCCCCAACAGCTCCATCGTTCAAATGTTTTATTTTAAAAGACTCTTAACAATATGCCTTCCAATGGTTTTCAAACAAATGACATTTCTAAAAGTTATAAAATATTAAGAGCAAAGTAAGTAGATAAACGTGTATCATATAACAGAATCGGAGACTCGCCCAGATTATCATCTACCCAAATGTCACGTCGATGGTTCCATTCAAATGAAGTGTCACAACAACCTGACCTTGACATTTCAAACGCCACTTGTGATTCCCGTGCGCTTTAAGGGTACTCGAGGCAGCGCTGCACAACAAGGCTGCCACCATTTGCAATTCACAAGTCTGCTGCCTAGGGTCAACTGAGCGATGTGATCGATGTGTTAGAAAAGGTCCCTTCATGAAATATTTCATTAGGTCATCTGAGAGATTGGATGATGCGATAGAAAAGGTCCCTTCATGAAATATTTCATAAGGTCATCTGAGAGATGGGATGATGACATAGAGAAGGGCCCCTCATGAAATGTTATACAATAATAAAAGGCAATTTTCTGTCCGTTCTGTCCAGTCCTCGATAGCGATTGGTCCCTCAAACACATATGACTCCTACAGCCAATCATATTGAACACGTTTGCGCGGACGTTCAAAACGAGTTGCCGGTCGAGACTGCTGTTGGAGGGACGTTACAAAACATGCCACCAAACGGTGGCGGAACGTCCTTGGACGGGCTTTGTTGCTCGTATTTCATAAGGTCATCTGAGAGATGGGATGATGAGATAGAAAAGGTCCCTTCATGAAATATTTCATTACATCTAAAAGCTACTCTGGGCCTGGAAAGTTTACTAAGAGATTGCTGGGTGCTTTAATTTTTAATATATACCAATGCTGAATATATAGCTCAGAAATCCAGGTTCCCTTATCATGAGATGTGAAGCTGTCATGGTGTCGTGGCATCGTTTCTTTTCACTAAGCAACGAAGCCATCAAGTCACGTACCTAGAGTTGTGCTGGGCTGGGATTCGTGCTCAATACACGTTCTAAACTGGCGAAGAACAATACCAGCGCAACGGATGGGTCTAACCGTGGTGGCAAATCTTGTAAGATAAGACAAATCCACAAATCGAATTCATATTCATTGGCTTTGAGGCGCTGAGACAATCACAAAACGACACTTCCTGTGAAAGAACTGGAGACGCAAACAAACCACACTGTCGGGCATCTACTGCCTTTCAATCTGTGTTTAGTCGTCCAGCCTTTCGATCAAATAGACATAAAAACAACAACGGGTCAAGTCCTGGCTACCAACATCGCCTTGGTCTTCTTCGCATTCGAAGGACGAACAATAAAGCATGGTGGTAAATTTTTAACACCAGAATCAATTTTGTCCTCTACATCGCATTACCAGCTTCATTTTTTTTAAAAAGTCTGTCCAGCAATCTACAGATTGACGTCAAGTTCGCTCTACCATGAGAATAGTCACATTCGTCAGAGACGCCAAAAGGGACTTGATTTGTACTTTACATTGCAAGGCCTTTCAAATAGTTTAAAATTAAATTCCCCACCCCCAGTCAGGCCAGATATAATAGTTCTGCGGTCAAGACCTCTCGGGCCAGGTATAGTTTTTCAGCGGGCAGGGTGCGGCCCTCGGGACTTGAATACATGTGCTTGAAATAGAGTAGTTGATTTAAACTCATCGACTGACTCTAAGTCCTTTTTTAGGTAAATTTATCACAGATATTTGCCTAATTTAAATAGCTTGTTACATAGAATTTAAAGTGTGAACATAAGATAGAAAATAACTTTGTAATCATCCCCAAAAATAACAGACCCAATTATAAATCGGTACGATTGGGAACTCCATACCTTAAATTTGACAAAGAGCTATTCCGAATGGGTGCACTGAACTCTGGGAGTTGATTGAATCCGTGGGCCAGCAACCATTTGTTGACCAAAGTGACGTCAGCGTGCTTTAGGAAGTAGTCCTGCATCTCGTCTTGATGCGAGTCCAGCCAATCTTCCACACCGGAAGTCGTGTTCGTCTCCATGGCTAACCCTGACCAGAAAAATATAAAAAAGAGCAAATATATTTTATTCTAAACCTTAGTTCACTAGTCTAGGGTATATCATGCAATATGTTTTATCTTTACTGTGTGAACTTTTGCGGTTGTGGATAATAGCTTTAAGATTTCCGATCTCTTATTGAATCAGTAATAGTTAAATATCGGGTTATTGGAATGAGTTTCGTATCTCAACAGCAATGAATTTCCCAAGAGCTTGAATAACTCGTAAGATAAGGCTCCTCATTCTACAGCAGGGGTCGGTGAACAGGGGTAAATTACCCCGTTTGGGGTAAAAAGGGAATTCCCCGGGGTAATTTCAGACTCATTTGGGACGACGATCGTGTGGGTCGGACCTCACGCCTTCAGGGGTAACGTCAACTTAAACTTTCATATTTTGGGGTAATTGACAAAAACGTTCGCCGACCCCTGTTCTATTGGAATGACAATTTGAGAAAGTTATTCTAAAAAATTCAGAGTTAAAGTAACTGGCGCTAAAGAACGTTGCTTTTTAAAAGAAGAAGCTATCGCGATTAGTATTTTATTTTATTTTTTTATTTATTTTTGTTTACTAACATAAGGCTAACAGTTTTGTTTCAAACACTTAATTAATTGAAACCAAGTCATATAAACAATTATTGTAGAACTAAACAGTATCAAACCACCAAGGCCAAGAACCGCATAGGGCTTCCCCGACACATATTTCTCTCCCTTGTAGGCTGTCTAGCCATTGGCGCTTTCCATTTATTTTATTACACGCTTTTATTTAAGTCACAATGTTTGTATGTTGTATCCATCCTTCCTTCAAAACTTGAAACGTAAAATTATACCACTTCTGATGGTCCCAGAGATCTAAAAATTTTACCACAGATAGATCTTGGATGACAATGCATTGTATCAAAATTTCAAATCGATCGCATGTACTGTATTGAAATTATTGCATTTTTAGTTTATCTATAGTCTATATATAAGCATCGGTACCCGTCTGCTTTGTTGACATCCATGAGCTCACCACGTGAACACAACACCGTGGTATAAAACGTTGGGCTGGGCGCTTATGAGGTGTTTGGTATAAAAAAAATAGTGGTAAAAAAGATGTGTGGGCTTCAGACGTGAATTTTAAAGAGTTTTTATTATAAGTTTTAAAAAAATAGCTGTAAAAACAAAGTTTTTGACTATAAATCCCTTATATATGAGACATTACTAAAAGTAGTGATTATGTTAAAAGCGTGTCCTTTTTAAAAAAAGATTTTTTAAATATTTAATTATGTTTACTTCATTCCAAGCTATCACAACCCTGCCCCCATACAGGGGGAGAGAGAGAGAGAGAGAGAGAGAGAGAGAGAGAGAGAGAGAGAGAGAGAGAGAGGAGAGAGAGAGAGAGAGAGAGAGAGAGAGAGAGAGAGAGAGAGAGAGAGAGGGGGGGGGGACAAGCCATTGGACGTTTCGATACCTTTTATAAATGATTAATATAATTTAAATTTAACTAAGAAGTTACACAAAAAATAAGAAAAATACTTTTTAAACAGAGAATGAAAACTGAAATTTGTATTGAAAGTGTAGGCCTATATATTTATTCAAAATCTGTCTGACTATTGCATAAAACTTTTTTAAAAATTACTTATGGTACACGTATTTAAAGGTTAATATTTTAAATTTTAGAAAATCTTTTCTCTGTCACACGAAGACATGTGTATTTAATTAAACTTTTTTTTTCTTCGAGGAGCAAAGCCCGACCAAGGACGTTCCGCCACCGTTCGGCAGCATTTTGTAACTCCCCTCCAACAGCCGTCTTGACCGGCATACATGCATGTGCATCACATCAAAAATATTATTCATTATAGTTAAAATAAATAACTCGTAAAAACAGAGCTTTTGACTATAAATCCCAAAGCGCATAACTCAAAATAAAGTCTTGGAAGAAACACTGCACCAAAAATAACTCGTTTTGAACGTCCCATTAAACGTGTTCAATATGATTGGCTGTAGGAGTCATGTGTGTTTTAGGGACCAATCGCTATCGATGACCGGACAGAACGGACAGAGTATTGCCTTTTATTATATAGGATTATTGAGAAACGGTGCGAAATTTACTTCTTTTTTTTTCTTCAGTGTTTGAAATTGGCTCTGATTTCATTTCAAATAATTCAAAAGATAAAAGCATGAATGTTTTCTTTTTTTAATTAAAAAATGTTACATATTATCTTATCTATACAGTCACTCCATCTATGCAGAAGATAATTGCGTCCACAGACCATGACAGATGATCTGTTGGTAAGTTCACAGACCACGGTTATGTGGGTTTCACGCATTACCCAGCCGCCTAACTAGTGTTAGGTACCCATTCGGAGCTGGGTGACTCAGGGACGCCCTAGGCCCCGGAAACAAATCCTTAGCGGTAATCATGCAGTTTCTACACGTATATTATTTCACAGCGAAATTTAATTTTCTCGTGAGAACTTACGTTTTTAATTTATTAAATGCATTATTTTATGTTGTATTTCAGCGATTATAGCGCTAATTTGTAAGTCTTTCTAATTTCTAAGGCATTTTTTCGGCTCTCAACAGTTAATAGTCTCATCGTGATGCAACCATTTTGTTTATCAATTAATCTACTCGCCGGATTGTCCCAATAAGATGCCAAATGGAAATTTCTAGCTTACAAGCAAACAAAATAAGAATCAAACATCTAGTAACGAAATTAAAAATGAAATTGTCTTTAAAATATTTATTTATCTTCTGAGAACATTAAATTAGATGAAAAATAACTTTTAAAAAACATTTTCAGTCAGTAAATTTATTTTAGCATGGGTCGAGCCAGGTAAAAAACATCTGGCAAGCAGTTAACTAGGTAAACGGAATGAACGTATTGTGACCAGATTATGTATTATATAGAGCCGATAAAATGCCTTAGAAATTAAAAAGATTTGAACCCGTGACCATTAGTACACTAGTCGAGCGCGCTGCCACTCGACCACCGCGTCCGACACAGTGCCCAAAATGGCAGAGTCCTCTGGGGAAGCACTCGAAATGGTAAAAGAAAGAGAGCACACAGAACAACGCAGTTTAAAAAAATGTTATCCCTCACCCCTAAGCACACGAGACCAGTGTAACTGAACAAACAAAAATAAGTTTTAAGAAAACTACTTTAGTTGAAAATCTTGCTTACTTCAAGGAATGCTGCAAACATTCATGCGGTGAATTTAAAAAAAAATTATTATTTTTTTTGGTAACAATGTTATACAATACAACTGTTATTAATTAGATATCTTGGAATTGTTTTGTGCTCAAAAGGAAGCACCCAAAAAGGAAACACCTGTTTACTGGACAGTTATTTATGATATGCACATCAAGTGACTGGACTGAACTGTGACATTTCATATAACGAACAAAATTAAAAGAATTGGAGACGAAAAAAGATTCATTTCTTTTTTGTGTGTGCTCAGGTCTAATACTAAAATACTAAATTTTGCTTTTATCAAAATTAAGCATTGTCATAGATAGTTAATATACTTTTTTTAAAAAGACAACATTAATTGAAACGACAGATTCTGCCACTGTTGCCTTGGGCTCATTCGTGAGCGAGCCCTAATGAAAGGACCCTAATGGAAGTGCCCTAATGAAAGTGCCCTAATGGAAGTGCCATAATGGAAGTGCCCTAATGGAAGTGCCCTAATGGAAGTTTCGTAATGGAAGTACCCTTTTGGAAGTGCCCTAATGGAAGTGCCCTTATGGAAGTGCCCTAATGGAAGTGCCCCAATGGAAGTGCCCTTATGGAAGTGCCACAATGGAAGTGCCCTAATGGAAGTGCCCTAATGGAAGTGCCCTAATGGAAGTGCCCTAATGGAAGTGCCCTAATGGAAGTGCCCTAATGGAAGTTTCGTAATGGAAGTACCCTTTTGGAAGTGCCCTAATGGAAGTGCCCTTATGGAAGTGCCCTAATGGAAGTGCCCCAATGGAAGTGCCCCAATGGAAGTGCCCTTATGGAAGTGCCACAATGGAAGTGCCCTAATGGAAGTGCCCTAATGGAAGTGCCCTAATGGAAGTGCCCTAATGGAAGTGCCCTATGGAAGTGCCACAATTGAAGTGCCACAATGGAAGTGCCCTAATGGAAGTGCCCTAATGGAAGTGCCCTAATGGAAGTGCCCTAATGGAAGTGCCCCAATGGAAGTGCCCTTATGGAAGTGCCACAATGGAAGTGCCCTAATGGAAGTGCCCTAATGGAAGTGCCCTAATGGAAGTGCCCTAATGGAAGTGCCCCAATGGAAGTGCCCTTATGGAAGTGCCCTAATGGAAGTGCCCTAATGGAAGTGCCCCAATGGAAGTGCCCTTATGGAAGTGCCACAATGGAAGTGCCCTAATGGAAGTGCCCTAATGAAAGTGCCCTAATGGAAGTGCCCTTATGGAAGTGCCACAATGGAAGTGCCCTTATGGAAGTGCCACAATGGAAGTGCCCTAATGGAAGTGCCCTAATGGAAGTGCCCTAATGGAAGTGCCCTTATGGAAGTGCCACAATGGAAGTGCCCTATTTAGCGTTGCCCAAGAATCGGAAAATCTCTGATCCTTTATGATATTACCAGACTGAAAGGTTAAGTTAATGTCTCCAAGTTGACGCTGTTATACATGAGAAGATCGATAAGCTCAGTTTCCAATAAATGTTCACGTCGATCAAGTTTTGATGCCTTAATAGACCCGAGGGAGTTTCAAGAGATTTCCATCAAAACTTCTATGGCAAGATATCGAAGTCGGTACAAAAACTGCAGATTGCTTAATATCAAAGTCTCTGTACGAGTTAAAAGCTTTATCAAATCAAAGGCTTTACGGCAATTTGGTTTTCATTCAAAGTTCAAAGACAGTTCACTTTTATTAACGTTGAAAGGGGAACTACACAAGATTACTATTTATAAACAGTTGAACTTGGAACTATCCAGCAATCGCCGTGTTTAAAAAATATAAAAAAAAACCGTTGAACCTAGACTTCTGCTAAAGTCCCCATAGAAACGTGTGTCGTGGTGTAATTATAGCGATGCTTTTTGAAGGATTCCCCGCGCTCAAGTCACTAGACAGGAAGGCGTGACCCGGTCTAACAGCTGCGGTCATTGGGACGGAACTTTGTGAAGAGAAAGTGACGTCATTACCAATGAACAACACCGAGAAACTAGAACTGCTTACTGGGCTCACGGACCAGAGGCAATCTTTAGATCCTTTGTGACGTCACAATAAGGGACCGTCGACGTGATCACGTGACTTTTATTGGGGAGAAGCTGAACGGGTGGATGTGGTCTAATGGGATGAGCTGGACAGCAATTTGTGTTAGTGAAGATAAATGACGTCAAGATCAAGGGCGGCTCCTAACGCCAGTTTTATTTTTTTCTACATCTGTGTAGGCCAGGGGTGGGCCGCATTGAAAACTATATTGTTATATGCGGGCCGCATATATATTGTGTCTACTTCAATTACGATTTACAACGTCTAAAATATGAATTTATGATTACAAATCATGTACTTGTCATTTTAATTCACACTCACACTCTATTAAACATGTACAATACTATTAATACATTTTAAAATATGAACTGAAACATTTTCTAATTATTTATAGTAAGATTTTACTATTCATTATTATTTAAACAAAAGTTTATTGTTATGTGTCATAATAATTATGAATAAGTAGGAACGTAATTTACATGCAAGGTGACCATAGAGTACATGTATAATTAATTAGAAGTATGTAACTGTTCACAATTTTGAATAATGTTCTTGAACTGTGGAACCAGTTTAGTAGTTGTGTTTTGCTTGACTGCATTCAAGTTGCTGTCAGTCAACATCGATCTGTTCTTAGACTTGTTTATTTTCGTACAAGAAAAAGCTTGCTCAAAGATGTATGTTGACCCAAATAGTTACAAAAGTATGACAGCAACGTTTTTTAAAGTGTGTAAATGCTGCTGCTGGTAAACATCCATAAACCTCCAGCAGAAGACTTGAACTTCTCTTTCAGGTCATAATCTGCTTGTAGGCCAAGCAGCTCTAACTGTATATCCTCTAGGGCTGAATCAGCTTCTGCACTAACTCGTGAACTGAGGATATTGAAGAGTTGTTCCAGGTTCTTGAAGATTTGGAATCTCCTTTCTAATTCCACAGCCAAAGCATCCAACTGAGCCTTGTACTTGAGCTGTGTCATTTACATCGGTACCTTGATCCAACGCAAGTGTGTAGCACAAAAAGTCTTTGCTTGCATCTCGAAGTTGGTGCATTAAATTGTCACTAAGTTTTTCAACACGCCTGACTTCAGTTCTTCTTGATAAAGAAATGTTATCAAATTCTGTTTTCTTTCTGGACACATAATGCATGCTGCATCTGACAAACTGATGAACTCGCTGTCAGAAAAAGACTTGTTTCGTTTACGGTCTTATGGGACAGCACCAAACTGGCTTCGGTTGCAGCCTCTTGTATTAAAGACTGTTTGGTGAAAACAGTTAGCTGCTTCTTTAAATTATTAAACAACTCCTGGCAATAATTTTTTCTTTCTTTGTTCGTTAACTTGTGCCTGAAATCCAAATGTTTTGTTTGTAGGTGTCTTTTTAAGTTGAACTCCTTAAAGGAGTACAGGCGGCTGGATAGCGAAGTCAATAGTGCGCTCGCCTCACACGTCGAGGGGCGTGGGATCTAAAGCCACAATAAAAATGAATGACTAACTCTAAAGAAAGTCCTCAGCTGACCTGGAAGGGATATGGGGAGCCCACTAAGGTCTACCAAGCCCCTAGTAAGTGCTAATGGAAACATTAGGACCGCCTACGACCATCGGTTATTGGACTTTTTAAAAAAATAAAATTTTTAACTCCTTAAAGACGCTCACACCTTCACGGCACAGCAAGCAGACTGCTTTTCTTCGAACGCTTGTGAAGCAATGTTTAGCAGTCCTTTCGTCAATAAAAACACCACGTTCGTCCTCAATCTTTCTTTTTTAGACAGCAGTCTTGGTTAAATCTACGTCTGTTCGCTTTTAAATTACAAGTTTTTACAAAACCGCCAATATGTAAACAGTAAACAAAAGCCACATCCGGTTGAGCTGAAATGACTAACGATCACTAATCAATTCTGGAGCCATAAAACCGTTTTAATATACCTAGATTCGAATCAAATACTCGGAATACAATTTTTAAAATATAGCAAACATTTTAAACAAAGAAAATTAACATGGACATTAGATCGCAACATGAACATGCCTGCGGGCCGCATAATATACCCTGGGGCCACATGCGGCCCGCGGGCCGTAGTTTGCCAACCCCTGGTGTAGGCTATTCCTTAGTTTGTTTATGGTTTCCATTTTCCTTTGTTTGTTTATAGCTTCGTACATTGACTTTTTATGTTCGCTATGAACATCTTGATCAAAGAGCATAATGTTTTTATTCTGTGTGGTTTTAAAAAATGATAATTTAATATTATAGTGTCCTATTGGCGTTCTAGAGTCCTGTTGTTGTTTTGTTTTTTTTTGGTTTGTTTTTTTGTTTATTTTTTTTTAAATTAAATATATTTGTCTGTTATTATTTCTTAAATGTTGAGAAAAACTTGTGATTAATCTTATTTAATATGTGTTTGTTATTTTTTCTCTGCAGGAATTTTTTTTGTTTTTAGTAGGGCTGTTAACGATTAACTTAAATTTAATCGTTAATTTTTGAAAAATTATCGATTAATTAATAATTAATTTCGATTAAAGCCAAAAATTAAAATGTATGATGTCATAAGTAACACTTATTAAACGTTCTTGTTGAAAATCTAAATAACACTGGAATGTCTCCTTTATATGTCATCTTTTACCAACTACGCCAAAGACTAGTTGGTTTGATATGATTTGTTTCAAGTGATGAGCGGGTCTAATTGACAATATAACCAGCCGAGCTGAATAGTCATTCACATGGAACTGAGTTAACTGGTATACACAAAACGGTCTTGACAAGGAATGACACTATCCGATATCGGTGTTCATTAAGTTTCCACCATTGTAGAGGGTTAATGGATTCAGGAACTTTCATCTCCATTTTTGTAACACAGTAATTCATCAGACTCCACTACTGCCATTAGCTTAATACGCTATTCATTTGGTTTGATAAGTAGTCGAAGTGTTAGAACCATGGTAGGCAAACTTTATCAACATTTTGAACATTCCCGTCAGTCAATAGATTAAAACCAAAATGTTCGTGTAATCGTCAGGAAATTTATTATTTATCGACCGCCATTTAAAAATATTTTTTTTACTTTTTGACTTCCAATAATTTGTAAGTGATGGGTCGATTAATCGTTGAAAATAATTTAATAGTTAAAAAAATTTAACGATTAATCGAGAAATTAATCGTTAATTTCCGCAGCCCTAGTTTTTAGATGAACACAGTGTAAGAGAAATTAGAGACTGTACAAGCAAACTTCGTGCAGAGTTGTGATTTTTGAGTAACCGTGACACAAACTAAATATCGCGGCTGGTATGTATTGAAAGTTTTAGTACCGAAGAAATGGAACTTTTATTAAAGACCTTAGGTACGGTAGACATTTGATTTTATGAATGTTTTTATTTGTACTGATGAAATTGTTACCCTAAACGCTCAAACTCGTGTATCGTCTATACTTATAGCTTCAATTTGAAACCCAAAATGTCAGTTTCCATATCATTTTACAAAGTAAAAAAAACAACCTAGAATTTAGTGAAGATTTATTTAAAAGTGGAGATGGGGGTGGAAGGAATGTATTAATCTCGACAAACATTATTTTGTATTTAAAGGCTTTGTGACCAAAGAAAGGAAAGGCGGAGTTAAGATCATCGTCTCCGAACAGCCTAAGTAAGCAACAAGTTATTGAAAACACGGCGTTGTCTGCTCCAAGTAGTCCCCATTGTCTGTCTCCTGGACAATCAGGCGTCTTTTCTAACCCATGAAGTTATGTGTTAGTCCTACAAAGTAATATTCCTCGTGAGTAGCGAGGTTGTAAATCCTATTGTGATTCGACGTGTCCAGATAATAACGGCTTAAAATTAGACTTTTCCCTGTAAGGACTAAAAAGGTTCTCTTTTTATTCTCTATGAATTGTGATATTTCTCTCTCATTTCATTTGTATTTCTGTAACTGTCTGTGTCTGTGGCCAACTCTTTCTACTCTCGTCACTTTACTTCTCCATATCACTAGCCTCTAATCTTCTTCCCTGTCAAATCAGTTAATCTTTCTTTAGAAAAACATATTTTCCTATTAAAAATTGTATATGTTGATAAGTTGAAAAATGTATAAGGCAAAACAAGAAGAAGAAAAAAAGAAAAAAAAAGAAATTTTAAGGACAGTTTACAATACCACCTTAAGTTTTAAGTGTGTACCTCAAGTTATTTGTTCACTCGCCAAGTAGCATAGTCTTTCATATAAGACTTATTAAGTCTTAAAAACGATGACTGGGCTCTATAGAGGAAATATCGGTCTTTGGTTTGGTTTTAGTTTATAATTTATGAAGGCTTCCAAATGACATCGGTCTTCACAAAGTCAACCCGCTAACAACCATGGATGACGTATATGTCTTCACAAAGTCAACCCGCTAACAACAATGGATGACATATATATTTTCACAAAGTCAACCCGCTAACAACCGTGGATGACGTATATGTCTTCACAAAGTCAACCCGCTAACAACAATGGATGACATATATATTTTCACAAAGTCAACCCGCTAACAACCATGGATGACGTATATGTCTTCACAAAAGTCAACCCGCTAACAACAATGGATGACATATATATTTTCACAAAGTCAACCCGCTAACAACCGTGGATGACGTATATGTCTTCACAAAGTCAACCCGCTCACAACCATGGATGACGTATATGTCTTCACAAAGTCAACCCGCTAACAACCGTCGATGAAGTATATATCTTCACAAAGTCAACCCGCTAACAACCGTGGATGACGTATATGTCTTCACAAAGTCAACCCGCTAACAACAATGGATGACATATATATTTTCACAAAGTCAACCCGCTAACAACCATGGATGACGTATATGTCTTCACAAAGTCAACCCGCTAACAACAATGGATGACATATATATTTCACAAAGTCAACCCGCTAACAACCGTGGATGACGTATATGTCTTCACAAAGTCAACCCGCTCACAACCATGGATGACGTATATGTCTTCACAAAGTCAACCCGCTAACAACCGTCGATGAAGTATATATCTTCACAAAGTCAACCCGCTAACAACCGTGGATGACGTATATATCTTCACAAAGTCAACCCGCTAAACAACCATAGATGACGTACTCGTCCAACATTTCGATATTTTTCTCCTTTTAAACATGTAACAATACAAAGAACTTTATTATTTGTTATGCCTTTCACTTTTTAAATCCTTTATATTAACTCGTGGTGTCTGCGGCCGACCCTTGATTGCTTGCTTGCTTGCTTGTCGCCAAAACTTTGGATCGATTTTTAACCCACTTGCTCGTAAGCTAGCGAGCTGAAATTTTGCAGGCAGTTTCGTACCGATGATAAAAACAATGTATCAAAATTTCAGATCGATCGCATGTGCCGTAATTAAATTATTGATTTTTTAGATTATTTTATTTATTCCTATGTATCATTCTATTTTTTGAGATAGAGTGTAAGGGTGCGCATTTTATTGAACAACCTTTCTGTCGCGCAATTAGGTGCGTATTTTATTGACAACACTTTTTATAAACATATTCCTGATCGGTGCGCATTATATTAAACATGTTTTACGACACAACTACAATTTTGTATTTTTGGATGGTCTTGCGCTGCGTATTATAATGAACATTCTTTTAGTTACGTCTCGTACATAAAGGATTTATAGTGAAAAACTTGGTTTTTTACGGGGTTTTTTATATTAAAAACTGAAGTTTAATTAGTTATCTCCTAGAGCATTTATTATATACATTATTATACATTGACAAACAATAGAAATTTTGTTGCCTCTTATACCAATGGTTCCCAAAATGGCCCCTACGGACTCCCATGGGTCCCCGGTACCATTCAGGGGGTCCTTGGAAAATTAAAATTGATTTTGGGGGGGGGGTTGGTCCCTGAACAACGTCAAGAGGTCCGTGCAAGGCTTAATATAAAATAATAAATCTGTGATCCATTCTCATTACTATGGACATTATAATAAAGAACAATAAATAAAATAACTGTCTGAATCGTTTTTTTCTACGAATTAAATACCATCTTAGGTGCCATTAGTCATTGAGAAAAAAATAACTGCGTTTGTTGCAAACCTTTTTCTGTTCAAACAAAACTTTGGAAGAGGAAAATGTTCTCAGTTTCCAAATCTTTCTAAATTGCAAAATAGTGATGAAGATTTGCTGGCTTACTGTAAACAATTAAAGGCTCTTCATGCAGTCTGAACAAAAGATTTGAAGATTTCACTTGGATATTCCCAAATGGGAGTTGAACCCTTTTGCGCGTGGACAAACTCAGATCCCAAACAAAGATGAATCCATACTAATGCAGTAGCAGCTTATTGAAATATCCACAAAGAGGAACTTAAAGCAATGTTTGAACAAGAATACCAGAAATTATGGTAACAAAAACAGATCCCAATGTTATATCATGCTTAATGGGTTATTGCACAGAAGTTGTTGACTGTTTTCCCGTCTTTCTATGTCTTAGAACAACAAAAAAATTGAAACTGGCTAGAAATTAGTGCTCATGGGGATTTGCGGTTGCCACTCACAAACATTTAGTCTGTCATAAATACACTCATAAAATCTCATCACGTTCATCCTCATCCAAGTCATTAATAGTTTAAAATTTTTATTTTAAACACAAGTTATAATTTCAATAAATACTTCCTCAGTAAAATGTTGCGTTTATGGATTTGTAATTTTTGTACCATGCATTTATGTAGTTTTTTCACTTGCGGGTCCATGGGAAAGTTTTGACTATAAAAGGGGTCCATGGGTCAAAAAGTTTGAGAACCACTGTCTTAGACGTTTAGGGTATGTAAACAATGATAAATTTAAACACACATGAAATATTGACTCAAAATATCGAATGACTCCCCCTTCCCCTCACGTGCTCAAACGTGCACGTGCTCGTCACGTGAAAGTTGTTACTTCGGTGTGACTACAAATCTGATCCATAAAGTAACAGACGTTCCATCACGTCTGATGCGTGGATGTCAGTCTGTCAGATCAATACTGACGCACACGTGGGCTCCCGCACGTTTATCGATACACGGTCATATACATGGCCAGATACATGGCATTTATTCCAGTAGAAATGTAAGGTGATGAACGTCTTGAATTTCAACACCGCGGTTAATGGAGAGGTTAATTCAAACACCCAGTCGAGTAGAGGTTAATCCAAATGACCTGTCCACCACAGGTTAATCCAAATGGCCAGTCGACCACAGGTTAATCCAAAGATCAAGACGACCGGAGTTTAAGCCGAAAAGCCGGGCGCGCAGATGTTTATATTTTTGCCAGGCAAGCGATGGATCTGAACACATAATGAAGCTGTGAAGTGTAAATAGAATGTAAGATACTACTTCTGGTTCAAATATTTTTTTTAAAGAATGATTAATCATCTATCACTTTTCCGTTGAGTAGCTGAGTTTGTGACACCAGGATATGTCCATTCCCCTCAATCACGAGAACAAGAAAGATAAAAATAAAGATATTTAAAACTTTTTAAAAATCAATATTTTAAAGACATTAAGGGCTTAAAGAAAATGAAAGCCATTACTGTGTATGAAAGGAATTACAGAAGGGAAGAGAGATGTCAAAACTTGTCATATATTTATTACCCCAAAATTTGAAAATATAGCGTCGCCGTAAGGTGTCGACAAAACACCGGGAAGCAGCAGTTCCCGGTTCTAAGCCAAAGCTCAATTGACATGGACCACTTATACATCCCATGAGCGCAAACTGAATAGCTTCCACTTGAAGTGCCTGCGTCGCATCCTTGGCATTAAATAGCAGGACAAATTGCCAAATAGTGGGTTCCTGATGCATGCAAATACCCAGAGCATGTTCTCAATCCTTAGTGAAAGACGCCTGAGATGGCTAGGACATGTAAAAAGAATGAGCCCTGGCCGCATCCCCAAGGACCTCCTATATGGAGACTGGCATTGGGAAAGAGGAAGACAGGTCGCTCACGTCTGCGATTTAAAGATGTCTGCCAAAAGGACATGAAAGCAGCCAGAATACGCACAACCGACTGGGAGTGTAAGGCAGAAGACCGAACTACGTAGCGCACAGTTGAAAAAGAGGGCGTCATAGTAGCCGAGGACCGAAGGATGGAGGATGCTACAGACAGAAGAGCTAGGAGAATGGCCAAAACATTGGGAAGCACAGAACTCGTGTGCAAAGGCTGTGGACTGTCACTCAAGGATAGGACTGCACAGCCACACGAGGAAATGCAACCCGAACCAACGGTGATGCACCATCGTCTTGCGAGACGGATTATTATTAATATTATTATTATTATTATTATTATTATTATATTATTAGGAACATGAACTCTCTAATAAAACTTGGCTTAGCCATATGTAAGAGCCTCCAGGGAATAAATTCCATTAAAATATAGTGACAACGCCTCGGTGAGCATTTTTAAAGCAATTTCCCTTCGAAAAATTCCGTTCAATGATTCGAAATGTCTGTCAAGCTTGACAATGCAACTCCTCCTGAACAATACCAGATAGAGGGTTCGGGTCCTTTGAAAATATGCTAAGGAGGTCCCAAGGATGTGCAACGGCCAAAACAATAACGAAAAGGTTTACTGGATTTCCTGGAAAATAAAAAAAAACCGAAAAAATACCAGTACTTTGCAAATTTCTCGCAAACCATAACAGCTATTGGGTTGAAACAAACGTGAAACAATAGCTAATAATAATAGCCAAACAATGGAATTCTCTATCATTACACATACGTAGTATTCAAACAACCAAGTCCTTCAAGACTGCACTTAAGACACATCTTTTCAAAATTTATTTTCAAAATTAATGAAACAACATTTCTTGTAAATGATTAACGTAGCTTATGTATAACTAGGGGCAAATACCCGGCTTTCCCGGGTTTAACAACAACAGCAACAAAAACAAAAACAACAACAAAAACAACAACAAAACAACAAAAGCAGAACAACAACGAAAACAACAAAATCAACAACAAAACAACAAAAACAAAACAACAACAAAAACTACAAAAACAACAACAACAAAACAACAACTACAACAACAACAACAACAACAAAGCAACAACAACAAAACAACAACTACAACAACAACTACAACAGCAACAACAACAAAGCAACAACAACATGAAGGACATTGTCGTCGCAGGGCAAGGGATGTGGACAACAACAACAGCAAAAACAACAACAACTGCAACAACAACAAAAATAACAACAACAAAAAACAACAACTACAACAACAGCAACAACAACAACAAAACAACAACTACAACAACAAAAGCAACAACAACAACAAAACAATTATTTTATGGCGATAGTCGCCTTCTTGTTAATCTCGACACCAAAATGTTTATTATTTTGCGTCATTATTTTACGTCTTAATCTCTATATATATAAGCCGCATTTGTTGTCTGGATGTCTGTCTGTTCCCTAATAACTCAAGATCCAGACAACCAAATAACGTGAAATTTGGTACACGTACACAAAATTATACCGGAAAGGTTATTAAACAGGTTTCGTTCCTTATATATAAGATACTGGGGCCCGGGGGCCCAAAATGTAGTTTTTCCCTATATGAGCTATATAAAATAAAAATTATTGAAAATTAAGACGTAAAATAATGACGCAAATTAATAAACATTTTGGTGTCGAGATTAACAAGAAGGCGATTATCGCCATAAAATAATTTTTTTGTTGTTGTTGCTTTGTTGTTGTTGCTTTTGTTGTTGTTTTGTTGTTGTTGCTTTGTTGTTGTTGCTGTTGTTGTTGTAGTTGTTGTTTTGTTGTTGTTTTGTTGTTGCTTTGTTATTGTTTTGTTGTTGATGTTTTTGTTGTTGTTTTGTTTTTGTTGTTGTTGCTGTTGTTGTTTTTGTTGTTGTTGCTGTTGTTGTTGCTGTTGTTGCTTTTGTGTTGTTTTTGTTGTTGTTGCTGTTGTTGCTTTTGTGTTGTTTTTGCTGTTGTTGTTGTTGTCCATATCCCTTGCCCTGCGACGTCAATGTCATTCATGTTGTTGTTGCTTTGTTGTTGTTGCTGTTGTAGTTGTTGTTTTGTTGTTGTTGCTTTGCTGTTGTTGCTGTTGTTGTTGTAGTTGTTGTTTTGTTGTTGATTTTGTTGTTTTTGTTGTTGTTTTGTTTTTGTTGTTTTGTTGCTGTTGCTGTTTCTGTTGTTGTTTTTGTCGTTGTTGCTGTTGTTGTTTTTGTTGTTGTTGCTGTTGTTGTTAAACCCGGGAGAAGCCGGGTACTTGCCCCTAGTTTTCAATAATTTTTATTTTATATAGCTCATATAAGGAAAAACTACATTTTGGGCCCCCGGCCCCCAGTATCTTATATATATGGAACGAAACCTGTTTAATAACCTTTCCGGTATAATTTTGTGTACGTGTACCAAATTTCACGTTATTTGGTTGTCTGGATCTTGAGTTATTAGGGAACAGACAGACAACAAATGCGTCTTATATGTAAAGAGACAAGGGGCAAGTACCCGGCTTCGCCCGGGTTTAACAACAACAGCATCAACAAAAACAACAACAGCAACAACGACAAAAACAACAACAGAAACAGCAACAGCAACAAAACAACAAAAACAAAACAACAACAAAAACAACAACAAAACAACAACTACAACAACAACAGCAACAACAACAAAGCAACAACAACAAAACAACAACTACAACAGCAACAACAACAAAGCAACAACAACATGAAGGACATTGACGTCGCAGGGCAAGGGATGTGGACAACAACAACAACAGCAAAAACAACACAAAAGCAACAACAGCAACAACAGCAACAACAACAAAAACAACACAAAATCAACAACAGCAACAACAACAGCAACAACAACAAAAACAACAACAGCAACAACAACAAAAACAAAACAACAACAAAAACATCAACAACAAAACAATAACAAAGCAACAACAAAACAACAACAAAACAACAACTACAACAACAACAGCAACAACAACAAAGCAACAACAACAAAACAACAACAAAAGCAACAACAACAAAGCAACAACAACAAAAAAAATATTTTATGGCGATAATCGCCTTCTTGTTAATCTCGACACCAAAATGTTTATTAATTTGCGTCATTATTTTACGTCTTAATTTTCAATAATTTTTATTTTATATAGCTCATATAGGGAAAAACTACATTTTGGGCCCCCGGGCCCCAGTATCTTATATATAAGGAACGAAACCTGTATAATAACCTTTCCGGTATAATTTTGTGTACGTGTACCAAATTTCACGTTATTTGGTTGTCTGGATCTTGAGTTATTAGGGAACAGACAGACAGACAGACAACAAATGCGGCTTATATATATAGAGATGTACTGTAATTTTTGTGTTTGTTATGATGTGAAAGTTAATTTAATACTTATAGGTATGTTATTTCTTTCATGTAAAGCGCTGTGAGCCCAGTTCCTTACTGGGATACAGCGCTATATAAATAATCAATTTATTATTATTATTATTAATATTTTAGAACAATGTTGAAGAAAGAATTTTTCAAAAATCTTTTTTTCGTTCGAATCCCTTAATTTTAGAAGCAACTTTTTAAAGCAATTGTTTTGTTTAGTTTCAAAATTATTGATTTTAAATGACTTTTAATGTAATCTAGAATGATAGTTAATGGGGTTTCCCGCTTTGTGAATGCTTATGTTAGATTGTTGCATGGTGCGCATTATATTCTTGGTGTGATGTGATGTAGCGTGATGGGATATGACGTCATATTGTGTTTACTTTCAGAATTACTGTTTTAAATCGACTTTTAATGTAATCTAGAATGATTTCACTTGAATAAAAAATCGGAAATTATTTTTTGGAAATTGCGTTTAAAGACTCATTCGAGTTTTTATTACTTGTTTATTTTATTGATGTTACAATTTATGATATCGACCATTTCCTATGATCACTGAGCAAAATAAGAGATGTTCAAATCGCCTGTCCCTTATTTAGTGGCATGCTCCTTTTGGGACGCTACTTCATTGCATCACGCGCCACTGGTAGCTTTCACTATTGGCATTTAACTGATAGCAAAATGAAATTATGGCCTTCTATATTTCCATTAAACTGGTAGCACACTGAACTGGTAGCCCTATAGTTGAATTAAACTGATAGCACACTGAACTGGTAGCCCTATAGTTGAATTAAACTGATAGCACACTGAACTGGTAGCCCTATAGTTGAATTAAACTGATAGCACACTGAACTGGTAGCCCTATAGTTGAATTAAACTGGTAGCACACTGAACTGGTAGCCCTATAGTTGAATTAAACTGATAGCACACTGAACTGGTAGCCCTATAGTTGAATTAAACTGGTAGCACACTGAACTGGTAGCCCTATAGTTGAATTAAACTGGTAGCACACTGAACTGGTAGCCCTATAGTTGAATTAAACTGATAGCACACTGAACTGGTAGCCCTATAGTTGAATTAAACTGGTAGCACACTGAACTCATAGCCCTATAGTTGAATTAAACTGGTAGCACACTGAACTGGTAGCCCTATAGTTGAATTAAACTGGTAGCACACTGAACTGATAGCCTTTTAAACTAGATCTGAGTTGTGATTTTTATGAGGAATGGCAAATCTTAAAATACTAGTTTGTGCTGCAGAGCCGTGGCGCCTGCGGCGCCCTCTTTTTAAGGGCGCATACAGCGCCCACCTTTTTCAAAAGCCCAACTAACTTGTCCTTGTATGATAAATACGTAATATTAAACTTTCTTAAATGTACACAAAGTATGTTATAATAGTTTTTTTTTCAAAAGCCCAAGTAACTTATCCTTGTATGATAAATAAGAAATATTCCTGAAATGTACACAAAGTATGTAGACCTATATAATGTTTTTACAGTGCTAATCACGACACGATTTTAAAAGTAATTTTAGAAAGCAGCGCACCAAATTACTGCACCAAAAAATAACTCTTTGAGTCAGTCAGCACTGTTTGCAACACAAATGCTGACGTCATAGGTTCGTGCCTTGTTTGGTTAATGTTAATCTGGAAACCAAAAGGATTATGACTTAGCGTTAGGCCACAATCAGCGATAATATCGCGTAAATATATATATGACTAGTTTGTGCTGCGGTGCCGTGGCGCCTGCGGCGCCCCCTTTTTTAAGGGCGCCTACGGCGCCCGCATTTTTCAAAAGCCCACTAACTTGTCCTTGTATGATAAATACGTAATATGAAAATTTCTTAAATGTACACAAAGTATTTTATAATAGTTTTTTTTAATTTTTTTTATTTTTTATGTTAAAAACCCAAGTAACTCATCCTTGTATGATAAATACGAAATATTCATGAAATGTACACAAAGTATGTATATAATATAGGTTGTGCTGCGGCGCCCACTTTTATTTAGGGCGCCTACGGCGCCCACTTTTTTCAACAGCCCAACAAACTTGTCCTTGTATGATAGATACGTAATATTAAACTACCTTAAATGTACAAAAAGTAATTTTAAATTGAGGTTGTAGGGCGCCTACGGCGCCCACTTTTTTATTAGGTCAAAAGCCCAAGTAACTTATCCTTGTATGATAAATACGAGATATTCCTGAAAATTAAACAAAGTATTTATATAATAATTTTTACACTGATAATCACCACATGATTTTTAAACTAATTTTAGAAAGCAGCGCACCAAATTACTGCACCAAAAAATAACTATTTGAGTCAATCAGCACTGCTTACAACACAAAATTTTAAAAAAGCAGAGTGATGTCCCTTAGCGTTAGGCGTCAGCGATAATTGAGCGTACATATATAATATATGATTCAAGTTGACGTCACCCCCAATCGAAGGGTCACCTCCATGTCCATATTCTATCGTTTGGATGTTTTGGATATCAACCTAATGTAATAGTAACACCTCCATGATTTTTCAACTCCTTATGGGAGTTGTTAGGATAGCACAACATTGTCAGGGTACCACACCTTGGCTAGGGTAGCACACCATTGTCAGGGTACCACACCTTGGCTATGGTAGCACACCATTGTCAGGGTACTACACCTTGGCTAGGGTAGCACACCATTGTCAGGGTACTACACCTTGGCTAGGATAGCACACCATTGTCAGGGTACTACACCTTGGCTAGGATAGCACACCATTGTCAGGGTACTACACCTTGGCTAGGATAGCACACCATTGTCAGGGTACTACACCTTGGCTAGGATAGCACACCATTGTCAGGGTACCACACCTTGGCTAGGATAGCACACCATTGTCAGGGTACTACATCTTGGCTAGGATAGCACACCATTGTCAGGGTACTACACCTTGGCTAGGGTAGCACACCATTGTCAGGGTACTACACCTTGGCTAGGATAGCACACCATTGTCAGGGTACTACACCTTGGCTAGGATAGCACACCATTGTCAGGGTACTACACCTTGGCTAGGATAGCACACCATTGTCAGGGTACCACACCTTGGCTAGGGTAGCACACTATTGTCAGGGTACCACACCTTGGCTAGGGTAGCACACCATTGTCAGGGTACCACACCTTGGCTAGGGTAGCACACCATTGTCAGGGTACTACACCTTGGCTAGGATAGCACACCATTGTCAGGGTACTACACCTTGGCTAGGGTAGCACACCATTGTCAGGGTACCACACCTTGGCTAGGGTAGCACACCATTGTCAGGGTACTACACCTTGGCTAAGGTAGCACACCATTGTCAGGGTACCACACCTTGGCTAGGGTAGCACACCATTGTCAGGGTACTACACCTTGGTTAGGGTAGCACACCATTGTCAGGGTACTACACCTTGGCTAGGGTAGCACACCATTGTCAGGGTACCACACCTTGGCTAGGGTAGCACACCATTGTCAGGGTACTACACCTTGGTTAGGGTAGCACACCATTGTCAGGGTACTACACCTTGGCTAGGGTAGCACACCATTGTCAGGGTACCACACCTTGGCTAGGGTAGCACACCATTGTCAGGGTACTACACCTTGGCTAGGGTAGCACACCATTGTCAGGGTACTACACCTTGGCTAGGGTAGCACCCCATTGTCAGGGTACCACATCTTGGCTAGGATAGCACACCATTGTCAGGGTACTACACATTGGCTAGGGTAGCACACCATTGTCAGGGTACCACACCTTGGCTAGGGTAGCACACCATTGTCAGGGTACTACACCTTGGCTAGGATAGCACACCATTGTCAGGGTACCACACCTTGGCTAGGGTAGCACACCATTGTCAGGGTACCACACCTTGGCTAGGGTAGCACACCATTGTCAGGGTACTACACCTTGGCTAGGATAGCACACCATTGTCAGGGTACTACACCTTGGCTAGGGTAGCACACCATTGTCAGGGTACTACACCTTGGCTAGGGTAGCACACCATTGTCAGGGTACTACACCTTGGCTAGGGTAGCACACCATTGTCAGGGTACTACACCTTGGCTAGGGTAGCACACCATTGTCAGGGTACTACACCTTGGCTAGGGTAGCACACCATTGTCAGGGTACTACACCTTGGCTAGGGTAGCACACCATTGTCAGGGTACTACACCTTGGCTAGGGAAGAACACGATTGTCAGGGTACTACACCTTGGCTAGGGAAGAACACGATTGTCAGGGTACTACACCTTGACTAGGGAAGAACACGATTGTCAGGGAACTACACCTTGGCTAGGGTAGCACGGCTTTTAGGGCTATCTCACAATTTTAGGGTAGCACCACATTATAAGTTTAACATCCCTTTGTGGGCGTGGCACTAATTTTAGGATAGCCTCCTATTGCTGTGGTGGCAACCCATCGTTGGGATTGCAACCCATTGTTAGGGCGGCGCCCGTTTGCCAGTGTAGCTCCCCTTTGTGAGGGTAGAACCACAGTATTTAAAATTAGCCACTCTTTCTTGACGTGGCACCCAAAACACTCCTCGTCGCTATGGAGGAATCAAGTTAATTCAGTTTGTTCCCAAAAACTCTACGCATGTTTTTTTCATCATTTATCTCATTTTTGTTTGTTTGAAACAATTCTTCTCTTAATCCAAGACATTGTGAAATCTTTCTACATCAGCGGACAGAAAACTATTTCCATTCCCTCGCGTCAGATTATCAAGTGGCGACAGCTTGGCCGCCTGGAGAGTTTTTGAAGTTAAAGGAAGAAAAAAAACGGACAATTAATTCGTCATTACGGCCAGCTGTTGTCGGTACTCTATCGGTGGCCTTGACCTGGACTGTGGCGTTGACGTCGTAGTTGCATTGAACCCCTCTCCACCCCTAAACCCCAACAAATAATTAAGAAATGATATTTATAAATATTTTTTCCTATGTCTGTGCGTAGAGTTCAAGAAACATAAATGTGTGTTTAAATACACAGCCATTATATAAACAGAGAGCACCCGTAATAAATCTGATCTGTTTTTTCAGGTAATACAATCAATATACATAATTCCCGTTGTCTGTATGTATGTATGTATGTATGTAAGTAATGCTGTTAGGTGGCGCTGCGATCGATTTTAGAAAGCAGCGCACCAAATTACTGCACCAAAAAAGAACTCTTTTGGAACGGCCGCATAAAATTGTTCAATAGGGAAATAAATGAATAAAATAAATATAAATTAAATAAATGAAAGTTCTGTAGTACGTTACTTTTTAATCTGATGTGTATTTATTTTGAAAACTTCCGTCACTTTTGACGGGTGATACACTAGTAATTAAATAAATAGCTACATGGTTTTATGCAGCAAAGAGAAAGAGTCGTAAAGAACTAATAAAAAATTTACTGATGTTATTAATAGGTTATGATCAATCATCCTTTAAACTACGCGATTGTGCGACCGCGCAGATATCTCACTGAAGCCGCGGAGCAGTTTATAATTACCGGGCATAAAAGTTTGATAAAGTATTAGATAAAATAGGTGTTTGTGGGTTGTAAAATTTTGCACAAGAAAATGGATACCTTTCAAAAAGCACACAATTTTTTTTTAAATTTATTTTGTTAGTGCTCATGGACCAACGACCCTTAGGGAAACATTGGTTGAGGAGAGCTATCTAAAATGAAGAATGAAACAAACCTAGATTCCATAATTTATGTTTAAATCTCTGTCTTTAGTTTTGAATTTACAGGTGTATCACAAGTTTTAATTGAATATATACTAAATTCATAATTCTCAGAAGTCCATAGTGCTAAAAGTACTTAAGTAACATTTTGTCAAATTCAAACTAAACAGTGAACATTTAACATCTGGTTTAAACCAATCTACTGTACAAAGTTTGAAAACAATACAATGCAATTAGGTTCACATTTTTCAAATCCTAAAAAATTAAAATGCTATCATAAAATAGACACAAAAATTAATAAAAACTTGATTATCTCAAAATGCGTAATTTGTGAATTAAGTACTTATAGCACTTATGTAGTTTAGAAATTAGAAACTTTATAGTCAAGGGGATTTTGACATGTGATAATTACAACAGCTGTGTCTTAAACACTTGTCGGTTGTCGATGTCTCGGCTTAAACAATCTTTTTTCACCGTGAAGTACTTCCAATCAACAGTTAATCAATATACAAAATACCATAACAGACAGTTGTTTATTTGATGTATAATATTCTGATGTCAAACAGGTCTACACATAAGTCATATTCTGATGTCAAACAGGTCTACACATAAGTCATATTCTGATGTCAAAACAGGTCTACACATAAGTCATATTCTGATGTCAAACAGGTCTACACATAAGTCATATTCTGATGTCAAACAGGTCTACACATAAGTCATATTCTGATGTCAAAACAGGTCTACACATAAGTCATATTCTGATGTCAAACAGGTCTACACATAAGTCATATTCTGATGTCAAACAGGTCTACACATAAGTCATATTCTGATGTCAAACAGGTCTACACATAAGTCATATTCTGATGTCAAACAGGTCTACACATAAGTCATATTCTGATGTCAAACAGGTCTACACATAAGTCATATTCTGATGTCAAACAGGTCTACACATGAGTTATTTCGGCTCTTCCCTGATAACATTCTAATAAAGTGTAGATAAAATCATAACAAGAAATACATTTTTTATAAAGGCATTATTTAATAATATAGTTAGTTCATTGATTGGGTGCCTTTTTAGATAAATGAAATTTTTATGTCGATTATAAACGCTCTAACTCTAAGTCTAAGTAAGTTGAAGACCTCAAAAAAAACTCTCGTGGCATACCCCAAAACTATCTTTAGAAACGTAATTTAGCCCATCACTTTAATACTTTAAAAATTCGATTTTCGGTCCCGAGTTATTCACGTTACAAAATAAATAATTGTACGGTTCTTGTGATTATTAACGTTAGGCCTCCGAGGGTGACCGCATTAGTAGAAGACTCATAGCCTCTGTGACAACTTTGTTTAATGGCCGTGTTGGAATATGGGGCGATCACAAATTGTGTCCTCAAGGGAAATGTTCCCGTAATTTGTTTGATGGAATGATATATCATTAAAGACTTTAATAATCACAAAGAAATGTTTTAAAAAAGTATTAAATAGCTCGTGTTATTCAAAAGTATTATTCCGTGTTATTCAAAAGTATTATTCCGTGTTATTCAAAAGTATTATTACGACTATTAAAGAGTAGGAAGTCACACGTCTAAACGAAAGAGAAACTCAACTTTCAACACGTGAATGCAGATGACAGCTAAAATCCACGTACAAAGAACAAAGTCTTGCACGTTTCTTGTGAATCCTTTCCTCTCAATTACTTCTGCTACTTTTACTCTTCAATGTAAGCCATCTTATTTTACAATTTTCCGTCAGTGAATCAAAAAATATACCCGTAATAACTGAAGGTCAATAATTCAAAGACAAAAATAAATTATATCCTGATCTTCTTTCCCTTGTGGTCTAAAGGCATGTATATATATTTTTTACGTGTGGGTGGGTGGGTGTGCTTATGTGTATGTGTGTGCGTGTGCGCGCGCGAGCGTGTATGTGCTAGTGTATCGCATCAGTTAAATACCTTCGATGTCTTGCTCTCTTAATGATCAACAGGATAATATTTACGTTAAAAAAATAACTTAAACTAACTTAATTAAACTTTACAGTACTAATGAACCTACATGTGGAAGAAAAGCAGTAGCTCCGAGCCTAGGGCTCTTTATGCGTCTTCCCGGAAGACCCCCTCAGCTATCTGGCCCCCGAGGGGACGTAACAGCCGAGAAACCACACCGGAAATGGTCGCTTCTGAACCGGCCACCTGGTCATCCGCTTTTAAGCCATGTCTTATAATTTAAGTTTAAATAATATGTATTATTTTATAATGAGGGTCGCATTTCTAGTTCACCATATCTTGGTTTAAAATCGTCACATTTTCTCCTATCTATCAATGAACCGCATGCGAATTCATCGTTGATTTCATATTTTCCAGAATACCTTTAAGAGAGACCTCCAAGCTGAAGGCGACAGCGTGAGACAGTTATTTTATTTCCAAGATATACCCCCCCCCACACACACACACACCAATGTTCCCTTTAAGCTGCGCGGCCGTGCAGATATATGACCAACGCCGCGTAGCAGTTTAGATTACCGCACAGCAAATTTTGTAAAATATTGCACAAAACATGGATGATGTGCAGCTTTGCACAAGAGTTTTTTCACTTTGCACGCGGATCGAAAAAGCTTAGAGGGAACATTGCCCCCCACCCCTACCATTTCTATGTTTTCGCCTTGACACCCACTGAGCATTCCCCACTCATTACTAGTAATAAGTAAGTCCCAAATAAGTCGTAAGCTGGAAAACTCAGGGTCAACGTAGGTAGGAAGAAATTAACGGGAGAAGGGAGGTCTTAAGAGTGATTTATGGAAAATGAGAATTAAATAGCAAGAGTGAATATGAGAAAATATTTATAATTTTTTGTTTTGTTTTTTCATCGACGGTGCGAAAATCAGTGAGAGTTCCGGACTAACAGAGTTGGAGACTGAAGGCGAGGCAGAGACTTTGAGACAGCTAAAATCTGAGAGAACGTTCAATATTGAGTTGGGAGTCAAAGAAAGAGAAAGAGTCGGTGAGATAGAGAGAGGAAGAAAGAGAGCGAGAGAGAGAACAGATTTTTGTGACTGTTTGTAGCCGGGTACTCTGATTTACCGCCACCTGTCAAGCCTTGACAAATTATTCCATAAGGTCAAGTGTGAAAACATCAAAAGATTATCTCCATGTTGAGGTCACGAGACAAGAGAGACACGAACAGATTTCCCTCCCCTGAAGACGAGGTCTTTCTAGGTAATTTCTTGCTTCGTCTCTTACTTTGTCAACGCCTCTACATAGGTTTGGGGTTTGTATATACATAATGTAGTCAACGTTTCATATTTACGAGAACGCAGAAAAGACTCGCAATTACAATATTACACCACTGACACAAGCTGTCATAGCTGCTGTAATCAAATGTTGTTCATATAGATTATTTTTTATAGATAGACCAAAGATAACCTTCAGCTAATGGGCTTTAAATGTAACGTGTGTTGTTGACGCACGTCAGATTTTTACAATGACGAAATATTCGAACAGCCCTGAGGAGAAATCGGAAAACGTCATTACAATCTTTAATTCTACGCTTAAAACACTTTGTAAGATTGTTGTATTCACGCCAACCAATGCACATTTTTAACACAGTTCTTCCAAAACCTAACATTTTATAACATTTAAAACACAATCTTATAGCTTATAATTGTTTACCCACTCCTTGACATTTTATCACTGTTAAAACATACCCTGAAAGTTTATCACTTGTTAAAATATACCCTGACAGTTAATCAATGTTAAAAGCATACCCTGACAGTTTATCACTTGTTAAAATATACCCTGACAGTTTATCAATGTTAAAAACATACCCTGACAGTTTATCACTTGTTAAAATATACCCTGACAGTTTATCAATGTTAAAAGCATACCCTGACAGTTTATCACTTGTTAAAATATACCCTGACAGTTTATCAATGTTAAAAACATACCCTGACAGTTTATCACTTGTTAAAATATACCCTGACAGTTTATCAATGTTAAAAGCATACCCTGACAGTTTATCAATGTTAAAAGCATACCCTGACAGTTTATCAATGTTAAAAGCATACCCTGACAGTTTATCAATGTTAAAAGTATACCCTGACAGTTTATCAATGTTAAAAGCATACCCTGACCGCAATGTTCCTTCTAAGGTTCGTTGATCCCTGTGCAATGTAAAAAAAAACTCGTGTGCAAAGTTGTGCAGCATCCATTTTTTGAGCAATATATTACAAAATTTGCTGCGTGGTAATTCTAAACTGCTGCGCCGCGTCGGTCAGATATCTGCGCGGTAGCGCAGCTGCTCAGCTTATAGGGAGCATCGCCTGAAAGTCTATCACTGGTTAAAACAAACCCTGACAGTTTACCAGTTTACCACTGTTAAAACATACCATGACAGTTTATCATATATTGTTGGTTACCACATACTCCCAAATTCCTCACACGTCACGTGTCGTGACAAAGATTTGACCTATATTCTCTCTTCACCTCCACAACGCCCATTTAAGCTTGACACGCTTACTTTGATGTCCCCCATACTACGTCAGTGGCTATTTATAGCCTCAACATGAGGTCCCGGTGCATACGTCATGTTTCAGACACCCAATAGCACTGCAATGACCTGATTCTGGTGCTAATTACTAAACAGCAGGAAAAAAAATTGTTTTTTCCAAGTTGAAATATTGTGACGAATGAGTTCGAGGGACAACTTGAGCCTTAAAATAGACGACAAAAACAAACATTAATTTTATTTATTTAAACACGTTTTATTAACTCGCTTTCGTTCCTGTGGATTTGTCTGTCAATCAATTTTTCAAATCTGCCAACGTAAAATTAAACCACTTTCTGATGGTCCTAGAGATCTCAAAATTTTACCACAGATAGATCTTGAATGACAATGCATTGTATCAAAATTTCAGATCGATCGAATGTACCGTTATTAATTTATTGAACTTTTTAGTTTATCTATATATAAGTATCTGTACCGTCTGCTTTTGTTGATATCCATGAGTTCACCCCGTGACCACATCACCGTGTTTTTAAAACGTTGGGCGGTGTTGAGGTGTTTGGTATACAAAAAAATAGAGGTAAAAATGATTTTTAAAAACCACGTTCTTATAAGTGTACTAAAAAGAAGAAAATAGTAATTTAAAACTAATAAGTTCAAGTACTTTCATATAATATGACTAAAAACGTGGGGTGGGTGTTTGGTATAAAAATTACAAGATTTATAATTAAGAAGGCAAAAAAGAAATCTATAAGTGAGAGAATGGGTGAACTGCATATGTAAAACCTCATAAGCGCCCGCCCAACGTTTTTAGTCATATTATATGAAAGTACTTGAACTTATTAGTTTTAAATTATTTAAATGGAAATTCAAAACCACAGATTGTTTCAAGTCAAGTTAGCACTAGAGTCAAAGTAAATTTATACGCCAAACGCCTTGCTTACATTACATTAGCTTATGATTAACTAACAAGATAATGCATTCTTTGGGGGGGGGGCGGAAACTGTGTGTAGTGGTAAACGGGCTAACTAAAACAAGAACGGTCTAGTTATATTCTATACCTACTGTAAATATATTTTTAGAAGCTAGTTATGATGATAAAGTAAATAAATTTATTTCCTTATATCTTATAAACACACGCACATGCACACAACTGAAAAGTAAGGGGAAAATTTTTACAGTAAAGAAAACCCCAAAACATTCTTTGTTAATTGGCTTTCCAGTGGACAGAGATAGAAAAACATAATGTGATCAGTCGCAAAATTTGGGAGCGTGTGTGTGTATACTTCCGTCGGAGAGTACGCGAGTGTGTGTGTGTATACTTACGTCTGAAAGTTTGCGAGTGTGTGTATGTGTGTGTATACTTCCGTCGGAGAGTACGCGAGTGTGTGTGTGTATACTTACGTCTGAAAGTTTGCGAGTGTGTTTATGTGTGTGTGTGTACTTCCATCTGAGAGTTTGCGATTTTATGTGTGTGTGTGTACTTCCATCTGAGAGTTTGCTATGTTGTTTGTGTGTGTGTGTGTCTGTACTTTCATCTGAGAGTTTGCGATATTGTTATTGTGTGAGTGTGTGTGTGTACTTCCATCTGAGAGTTTGCGATTTTATGTGTGTGTGTGTACTTCCATCTGAGAGTTTGCTATGTTGTTTGTGTGTGTGTGTGTCTGTACTTTCATCTGAGAGTTTGCGATATTGTTATTGTGTGAGTGTGTGTGTGTACTTCCATCTGAGAGTTTGCGATACTGTTTGTACATCTGTGTGAGAGTTTGTGAGTGTGTGTGTACTTGAAACTGGAGGTACTCTTGGGCCCTTGCGTCCCTTGCACAACTAAAAATACGTGTGACGCACTTCAGACCTTTTAGTACTAACAAATAATCAGTCTATCCCACCCATGATTAGCTGACCAGACAGACGGCCATCTTGATTGTTACAGGGCAGTAAGCCCGGCGTACATATACAAGAGCAGTAACCAAACTTCAAATAGATTCACACGACGTGTTTAAGTCCCCCCCCTCCCAAGCGAGGTTTGTCCACATTTCCATGCACACCCCTTTCCATCCCTCGAACAAATATACAAACAATACTGTCTGATTTTTTCCTTCATTTCTTTTAATGTGGGCTTTAAAAAAAAGTATAATATTTTATAAAAATCTATTTAACCCTTTCAGCAATTTGTTAATTTCGTCCCCTTAAATATCATGTAATGGTAGCTCCATTTCTAGTAGAACTGTTCAATTACTTCCCCTCTGTATGAATAGTATGAGGATAAAATTTCAGGCCTGTCTCCGCCAGCTCGTTTATTATTCTTTTTTCCCCCTAGACCAGTGGTTCTTTACCTTTTTTGCAGGTTCTGAACCCCACCAGTTTCTATATGCGCATTCAACGAACCCTTCTCAAGCGGGGCGTGTCATCACGAATCATATGAGTCGGGTGTGTGTCTTGACCTCCACCGAACCCCTGAGACTGACTCACCGAACACTCTGGGTTCGCTCGAACCCAGCTAAAGAACCACTGCCCTAGACTATCAAGGGGTCCTAAACAACACAAACAGTAGAGGACAGATTGGCCGGGGGGGGGTGGCTGGCTTTGACAAAGGTAACCTGACCCATTGTTTGGTTTTCCACAGTGACGTCATCGCGTGCGTCATTGTGGTTCAAGTGTTCAAAGAGAATACGACATGAAAGGAAGACCGTCACGTGATCTTAGTGGGGATTTACGTCAAAAGTCACAATACCGAGGGGAATGGGGCAGGTGCAAAGGTCACCGATTTCAATTGGAGATCGAGTGATAACAAAATGATATTAATGTCTGTCAGCTCGATATCTGACAGTTTTGACAATTCCTCCTCTAATGCACGTCAACACTCGAGACCTAACTCATGTTCCTAATTGGGGGTGGGAGGGGACGGGGGTGCAATACGCACCACTCATGATTCTCGTGCTTGAAACCAAAATCTTGATTCGCCCTGAACAGTATCAAAACTTGATTGACGCCACTGTATGAAATTGCCTGTAAACTTGTTATCACAAGTAATAATTTTTATTTAAAAAGAACGAGACGGGACGTTAGTAGTGTCAGAATCATCGCTACCACATGTAACAAAGGTAACCACATGTTAAGTCTCACCAGGGTAGGATTTTTTAAACTGATTTTTTCCCCCTTTTTTTTTACAAACTATTTTTTTACAGGAGACACTATCATAATAACAATAATAATAATAATAATAACCCCTTTTCAGACCATGACGATCTATGGGGCAAGTGAAGTAGCGTTCACAAGTTTCATTGAGCCAACACTAACGACCAGGGGAATGTGTGGCTAGCACAATGCCCCGGCGGCCTTGCCAGTACCGAGGCTCGAATCGGCGACTCGAGTTTTGTGTCGGTTCGATAGTCCACTTAGACCACCGCGCCCCTAAGGAGACACTAACTATCATCACTTTGTTTTACTAGCAATTTAGCAATATAACCCGTTAGAAAGGCTACGCATATATCGGGAATTGATATATTGACCTGGAACTCTATTTAGTTTTAGTATAATTAAAGTATTTGAAAGTAATGAAATGTGTTTAACAATAAGCAAACATACCCGGCTTTTGTAAGATTTGAATTCCAGATAACAACACCACTTTTAGAGATTAACCGACGTAAGCATTTAAAATATTACATGTTGAAAACTAAGAGTGTAACATATCATTATTCTGATTTATAAAAAAATAATTTACTTTTTAACTTTTGGCTTGTAATTAATTTCAAAACGTCTTTACCAATGATTTAAACAACATACAAAGCCAAAGCTGCAAAAGGCTTCCAATTAATCTAAAATACTGTCATCAATAAGTCATCAATTTAAAAGGAGTTCATAAGAACATGACCAAATATAACTAATGTATTTGCTAGCAAAACGTCGCGAGCGCTTAATTTAACTAACCAACTTCTAAAGACCCATTCATTTCTGTAACGATTTAACTTGTGGTAAATGAATTGCATCAAACTTTAATTACCAAATGGAAAGATGTAGACTTCTGAATTGAGTACTTACATTTCTAAAGTTTGGTTTATTTTCTCATATGCCCTGGAATCACTTGTCCAGCCAAACATTTTATGAAGTGCTCCCACTTTTTTTTGTTGCGCATACATTGCAGTACCAGTCACACATATTCCTAACTCTCAGATTTGTAGTTGGGACATTGAATGATTTCTTTAGGACAAGGTTAGAATAGTAGACCAGTCTAGGAATCTAGGTGGTACGACGGATGTGAGTGGGTTTCAATGGCGTGGCGGTGAAGATAATGTTCCCTTTAAGCTGCACGGAAGGGCAGCCGCGCAGGTATCTGACCGACGCCGCGCAGCAGTTTAGAATTACCTCGCAGCAAATTTAGTAAAATATTGCACACAAAAAATGGATGCTGTGTAACTTTGCACACGAGTTTTTTTTTACTTCGCACAAGGACCAACGAACCTAAAAGGGAACATCGGTGGAGATATGTCCGGTTTTAATTTCAAGAAGTCGATGAGAAGGTAGTTCAGATGTCGATCTAAACAAAATAAAACTCTATTCGATAGAATTATTGAAAATGATGGGAAGTATAAGTCTATGAAAAAGTGTTATAAGGAATGTTTAGTAAACAAAAACTGGCCAAAATCGTCCACGTAAATATGCCACAGCCTATGGCTAAACACACCTGTAATGGAAATGGTGTCGCCAACATCTGAATACGGCAACTCAGTTGAGGACAGAACACCGGCTAATTAATTCATTAATTGGCCGCTGAGATAATGGCGCATCTGTTGACTGCATGCGCCGCGATCAGCAGTCGTGGGTTGACCCGAGTTACAGGAGAGTTACAGGAGAGTTACAGGAAAGTTACAAGAAAGTTTCAGGAAAGTTACAGGAAAGTTACAGAAGAGTTACAGGAGAGTTACACGAGAGACCAACAAATTGGACAATGATGTATGTCATTGCCCAACAGACCCGGTTGCCTAAATTCCTTCACAGGCTTTTAGAGTGCAAGCTCAAGTAAAAAAAAGAATATGATGTAATTAGGGGTGTACCGGATTCAATTTTTTAAAATCTATTTGGCCGGATTTATAAAGTGAAATCCGGCCAGAGCCGGAGCCAGATTTTTAAAAAATGGCTGGATTCCGGATTTGCCGGAGCCATTATAAATATATATAAATTAGGGCTCTACCGACCAACCAGATTTAGCCGGATTTATAAAGTGAAATCCTGCCGGAGCCAAAGCCGGATCCAGATTTGTAAAAATGGCTGGATTCCGGATTTTCCGGATCTGAAATCCGGTACATCCCTCGTAGAAAGTAACCAGTTTCTTCCTTGAACGACAATCCCTCGTGCATAAACATACTGCCACCGCATATTCGACTATGTCCTGAACTCAACCGGTTCAAATAACTTCAAACTCATCTATTGTGAACATATTTAAAACTTATCTGAACCTTACGACGGGCCTACCTTTGATGGGTTGACTCCCTTTGGCTCATGTAAATTTCATGTTACAAAAAAAAATCTAATATGTGTAAACATTAGTAATTGGTCATGTTAAATCTAGTAACTTTAAACTCGCGAATGTCTTTTTTCATGATTACACATGTACAAAATGCTTTTTGCCCGCACTTGCTGAAATAAATATGGAATAAAATGACATGTTACACTGCAGTCAGGGGAGAAGGTGATTTCCTATTGGTTCATTTTTGGGAGGCTTTTGAGCTCAGTTCACTTCACATACTATATTTTGACAATTTCTTATGTATATTTTAGAGCATTGTGGCACGCGTGGCAAAGGTTCGCCATCACTGTTTTAGAGGTTTCATCAGTAGAGCGTTTAGCAGTAAAGGAATCTGCGCGTTTGTCTTTTTTTGGGGGGTGAAAATGTGAGGTGCCGTCATAAAAAAGCCGTAACTATCACCATCTGTGAAGACGTGTTCACGTCATCAAAGTCACAGCTGCGACATCTGGCGGGGATAACAAACAATTTGTCAACTGTAGCAACTACACGTACTATCAGATTAATTGATCCAATCATTTCCTGCTCTTTAATGCCCTGATGCGTGTCTTTTCGGTAAAATAAATTGTATGGGCAAAACTAAGAAACTGAGTTTGAGTATGTAAAAACATTCTTCGTAATCTTTGGTAATACTTCAACCTATAAAACGAGATGTCCAGGACGTTAACCCATTTCTTCTACGAGCAATGTTACTGGTCTTTGGACAAAATGGGTTTAGTTATTTCCTTGTAGTAGAACTATACGCCTAATTCATCAAGGAAATATATGACAAGAAGGAGGGCATTTTATTTAGCTAATCATTCACAAACCTAGCAAGAGTTTTTGCTATATAAGTAGCGCGGTCCAATGTTCTTTTTTCGTTATGAGGGTTGGGGGGGGGGAATCAAAGACCTCCCCTCGTGTCGTCATGTCTATCAGGGTCATTACATGAAAATGAAATATTCAAAGCTTTATTATTTTTATTTTTTTACTTTTTACTACGTATTACTGTCCTAGTCATAACGCAGACCAACGCTGGCTCTTCAAGCAACGGAGGTAGCTGCAAGAAAAGTACCAAGAACAGAACATGGACATCTTCTACATATACATTGACCTTTGATACAGTCTGCAGAAAAGGAATGTGTGAAATTATGTCCAAGTTGGGTGCCCAAGAAAATGTATATCACTTGTAAGCCAGTTTCGTGATTGCATGCAGGCTTGGGTCCTGGAAAATAAAGACGCGTGGTCTGAACCTCTCCCAGTTAGTAGTGGTGTGAACCTCTCCCAGTTACTAGTGGTCTGAACCTCTCCCAGTTACTAGTGGTCTGAACCTCTCCCAGTTACTAGTGGTCTGAACCTCTCCCAGTTACTAGTGGTCTGAACCTCTCCCAGTTACTAGTGGTCTGAACCTCTCCCAGTTACTAGTGGTCTGAACCTCTCCCAGTTACTAGTGGTCTGAACCTCTCCCAGTTACTAGTGGTCTGAACCTCTCCCAGTTACTAGTGGTCTGAACCTCTCCCAGTTACTAGTGATGTGAACCTCTCCCAGTTACTAGTGGTGTAAAAGCAGGAATGTATTGTGGCCACAAGACTGTTAGGATCCATGTTCTCAGCAATGCTGAAAGAGGCCTTTAGGGACGGCTATGAAGGATCGGACATTAGTTATCGCACTGATAGTCCCTTGTTCAATCGCAGGAGGCTGAAAGCAAAAAGAAAGGTCAAGTCGGACACTATCCTGGACCTTCTATTTCCTGACGATTGTGCCCTCAAAGCCGGCTCAGAAGCACACTTGAAACGCAGTTTAGATACATTTTTAATTCGCATGGTCAAACTATGGACAGATCATCAGCAATTAAGATGAAGACAGAAATTCTGTGCCAGTCGACCCCAGGTAAGCCTTACATTAAGCGAAAGATAATCATCAATGGCTGCAATATTAATGCAGTGAGCCGCTTTACTTACCTTGGCAGCCCATTGTCTCAGAGTGTCAACATTGATAATTAGGGGACGTGCAATAGAAACACTGGAGAGACTGTATGACAGAGTCTGGAGCAGAAGGGGAATCAGCACTGAAACCGAGCTAAAACTATACAGAGCTGTTGATCTCCCTATAGTCTACAGTGAAACATTAAATGTGTACTATCATCATGCAAGGTTGCTGAATTACTTTCACACAGGCAAATTGTCAACATCAAATGGCAGGAAAAGGTTCCAGACACAGAAGTACGTGCCAGGGTAGAACTCCTAAGTATCTACACTAGCCTGATGTAGTCCCAACTACGCTGGGCGGGGCACTTCGTGCGCATGCCAGACCATCGGCTGCCAAAGACGTTCTTCTATGGCGAGCTTACCGAAGGAAGGAGAGCCCGCGGAGGTCAAAGGAAGCGCTACAAGGATACGCCCAAGGCTTATGACATTGGTCGTGACTCTTAGGAAGCCGCAGCCAGCGACCGAGCCTCCTGGCGCCTTGTTATGTGGAACGGCGCAGATACCCGTGAAGCAAACAGACAACAGGCTGCCAAGTCCAGAAGACAGGCAGGAAAGATCCGTCTCGTAGCCCCATTTATGACATCCTAACCATCTCTTGTCCAACCTGTAGACGCACCTTTTGGACAAAGATTGTTCTCATGAATCACCACAGGACAGACCAGGCTGACACATAAAACACCAGGTTGCCACAGGACACACCAGGCTGCCACAGAACACACCAGGCTGCCACAGAACACACCAGGCTGCCACAGGACACACCAGGCTGCCACAGGACACACCAGGCTGCCACAGGACACACCAGGCTGCCACAGAACACACCAGGCTGCCACATGACACACCAGGCTGCCACAGGACACACCAGGCTGCCACAGGACACACCAGGCTGCCACAGGACACACCAGGCTGCCACAGGACACATCAGGTTGCCACAGGACGCACAGGCTGCCACAGGACACACCAGGCTGCCACAGGACAAACCAGGTTGCCACAGGACACACACAGGCTGCCACAGGACACACCAGGCTGCCACAGGACACACCCGGTTGCCAAAGGACACACCAGGCTGCCACAGGACACACCAGGCTGCCACAGAGTACACCAGGCTACCACAGGACACACCAGGCTGCCACAGAACACACCAGGCTGCCACAGGACACACCAGGCTGCCACAGGACACACCAGGCTGCCACAGGACACACCGGCTGCCACAGGACACACCAGGCTGCCACAGGACACACCAGGCTGCCACAGGACACACCAGGCTGCCACAAGACACACCAGGCTGCCACAGGACACACCAGGCTGCCACAGGACACACCAGGCTGCCACAGAGTACACCAGGCTGCCACAGGACACACCAGGCTGCCACAGGACACACCAGGCTGCCACAGGACACACCAGGCTGCCACAGGACACACCAGGCTGCCACAGGACACACCAGGCTGCCACAGGACACACCAGGCTGCCACAGGACACACCAGGCTGCCACATGACACACCAGGCTGCCACAGAGTACACCAGGCTACCACAGGACACACCAGGCTGCCACAGGACACACAAGGCTGCCACAGGACACACCAGGCTGCCACAGGACACACCAGGCTGCCACAGGACACACCAGGCTGCCACAGGACACACCAGGCTGCCACAGGACACACCAGGCTGCAACAGAGTACACCAGGCTACCACAGGACACACCAGGCTGCCACAGGACACACCAGGCTGCCACAGGACACACTAGGCTGCCACAGAGTACACCAGGCTACCACAGGACACACCAGGCTGCCATTGGACATAGCTAGCATGATAAGAATGGTCCTCGTCGATCACGACGGAAAAACAAGCATAAGAAAAAAGTGCATTCAAAAGAAACTGATATTATTGCGCCAAAAATATACGAAAGACTGGCGTAAGTTATTTTGGGCCACCATAATAGAGACGACACGCAAACAGTTACTACGTTTTCATTATCAACAACAGAATTGAGAATACATGTCACAAAGACTGATCTCTAACGCATGAAAAATCGATTGCTTCGGACCTTGACTCTTATGACTATAAAAAAAAATTCAGTTATTATATTCCCTGCTGAAGATATAGAGAATGTATCTAGTGATTAATTAATCGATTGCCCCCCTTCCCCCCCCCCAAAAAAAAACACCAAAAAAAACAAATAAAATAATACATTTCATTTTTTTTAATGCTTCCTTAGACTGACTCCACCACATGTAGAAATGATATCATGTGCAATGCTTGTGTATTTAGAAGATAAAAAGTGTCGTACACAGTTTTATTTTTATTGAAATTTGGTAAATGGGACAGACATAATGACATAAAAACGGCTTTAAGCAAAGATTTCAGCTGTCGGCGGTACTCACTGGACCCGAAGTAGCTTGATAAGGCCTGGGACAACGAACAGCGTGGAAACGATCATAAAACATACAACTGTCTCACATGCTGACACGCACAGCTTCTACTTTTAGTTCTAGATGACTTGATGAACTCTTGACATTGCCATGTAGAAATACATAATATATATGTCATTCTCTTAGCGTCAAGTTTGCCTCAACTGATCGAAGACCCTAAATGGAAGAGCACAGTGTAGTTGTTGGGAGGGGAAGTAACTAATCTGAAGTATTTAATGTTTATTTTTGTTTCACTTCATTCACACACAAAATACGCGAATAATGTGAACACAATTTTTAATGTGTTCGCAAAATCGGGTGAAAAAAAAATGTGTATGTTAGGGATGGTAAAGTGGACCATTCAAAATTATGGAAAATTCTCTGCCAATCAAATGTTGTTTCCTGAAGGCCTCACCTTTCATATGCGAAATTTTATAATAAAAAGTCACTTCTTTGTCATTCAATTCATTGTTGAATTTTGTCCCTGCATTCTGTATGCCATCATCAGAATATGTTTAACGAACGCAAGAAGAAATTATATCAACATGTTTACATTTATTTAAATCAGGGAAAGCAGACATTACCATTGTCAATTCTTGTTTGCAATTTGTATTTAATTCTGAGCAACATGCAATGTATAGAACCTGCGTGGAGGGAGTGTCAATATGCTTCCCATCGTCTAAGCGTTAAACACACATTTACTGCGGCTCCTGAAAACAATGACTTTGGAGTGCTAGAAACATCAGCTGGAATAACTTTTCCTGAGACCATGATATTGAAATGCTGAGAACATGTGATTTGAAGACTTGGAAAATATGTTGTCTTGGCACATCTTTGCACGGGGCGAATCACCGACAAAATTATAACAAACAACCAGCAATTGTAACAATAAGATCATGCGTAAAAATAGGTGATTAAATTAAATTTTTAATTCAGTCCCATTTGTGCAAATTTCTCTACATTTTACCAATTTTAACACAGTCACCTCCTGGTTGATCTCACGGTGACAACCAGGCGATTTGTCGTGTGTAGAACTATGCTGAAGTTTTAACCCGCTCGAAACCCAATATCATCTTTCGTAATGCCACAGATAATTTATCAAATACTATTTAATAATTTCTAGCTTACATCGCTCTTTTTTTCAAAACTTTGCGATTTCAGTGCATTTGAATAAAATTGTACTACTAAAAGTATTGTAATTTCCTCACCAAATTTAATCTAGAAACAGGCAGTTAAAGGTATTGATGGATCAATTATACACCTAGGATAGAGACTTGCATCTAAAAAGAATAGAAGCAAGTGAAAAGTTGTGAAAGACTCAAGATATGAGTATGCTCTTTGGTTTCACATAATCCTGGCACTAAAATCTTTAGAAACGGAGTCATTCACACGTCACAAAACTAACGTTATTGATAAATCCTTGCGCTCGACACACACCAAATATTAAATGATTTTTTCCAAACTGGAAAATTCCAAGCATCCGAAAAAATCCTATAGAAATGTCACAGTAATTATAGAGTTTTCTGTTTCCCGTGAATGTGGAAAGGTCAGGCTCACAGGATGTATGCAGGAGATGGTGGTGATGTGACGTATGTATGTATCGCTCCTCGGCGTTCCACATAAAGTGACTTGGATTATTATATTATTTATGTCCAATAAGTCATGTAATTTTAATTACATTTCTACACTTATGTTTTTGACTTGGGTCCTTATGGCGTCATTGCCTTGACATAACTCAAGCTGTTCTGAATACTTGGAACAACTACACAACCTGTTAGCGTGTCCTTAAATTTGGACAAAGCTAAAGATGGCATGGCTATAAATTTACAGTACGTCAACAGTTGCGGTTCCTAATTACTAATTAGACATCCAGAAACAAGATCTTATGGCAGGTTTGATGATGTCATTATCAACATTAGCCGCCATATTGTGAGAACCGTTGTTTAAACGGAACAATTATTTACGACAATCCCACTCATTCAAAGTAAGTGATGCACACATTACAACCAATTTCACGGTCTCTCGCCACTGAGCCAGCGGGATTTTTAAAACGTTTATTACCTTGACAAGGTGTGGGTGCATGTTGACGGTATGCTTCATGCAGTGGCGTAGAACATGGGGGTTGAAATTGTTGGAGTCCAGAAGATGGAAAAAGTTACCTAGAGCAGTGCTTCTCAAAGTGGTGGTTCGAGGACCATCCGCTGCCAGTCCACAGAAGTTATCAAGAAAGAACAGAAAAATATAATTATAAAAAATTGTTTGCAACCATTAATACTAACCCTCTAGAACAGGGGTGGTCAAACTACGGCCCGCGGGCCGCATGCGGCCCACCAGAGCACATTATACGGCCCGTATGCATGTTCATGTTTCGAACTTATGCCGATGTTATTTTTCTTTGTTTAGAATTTTAGCTACGTTTTAACGTTTTATTTCTAGTATTTGATTGGAATCATGGGATATTAAAAAACAACAACAAACAAACAAAAAATTGAAGACGATTGTCATGTTTTTGATGACGAATGACAAAGCAGTCTGATTGCTGTGCCGTGAGTGTGTGAGCGTCTTTAAGGAGTACAACTTAAATAGACACCACCAAATGAAACATTTGGATTTCAGGCGCAATTTAACGTTCAATTTGAACGAATGGAGAAAAAGGAAAAGCCAGGAGTTGGTTCATAATTTAAACAAGCAGCAAACTATTTTCACCAAACAGTCTTTAATACAAGATGCTGCAACCGAAGCCAGCTTGGTTCTGTTCCATAAGATTGTAAATCGGAAAAAGTCTTTTTCTGACAGCGAATTTATCAGATGCAGATGCTTGTCAGATGCAGCAAACATGTGTCCAGAACAGAAAACACAATTTGATAGCATTTATTTTTCAAGGAGAACTCTAGTCAGGCGTGTTGAAAAATTAGTGACAATTTGATACACCAACTTCGAGATGCGAGCAAAGACTTTTTGTGGTACTCTCTTGCGTTGGGCAAAATTACCGATGTACAGGACGCAGCACAACTGTTGGTATTTATACGGGGAATAAACACTCGTTTTGAGTTTGCCGAAGAATTACTTAGTTTTGAGCCACTCAAAGACACAACTGCAGGCCAGGATTTATTCAATGCTGTTGAGAACTGTGTTGAGAGAACTGGTGGGTTGGTGTGGAACAAGATATCAAGTGTAACAACCGATGAAGCGGGTGCTTTTACTTGAGAAAACGTAGGTCTTGTGAAGTTGATTAAAAATAATAAAGAACAACCTGACCATACAATCCTACCTCTCCACTGTTTCATCCATCAGGAAAGTCTTTGTAAAGCTAAGTTGAATATCAAGCATGTCATTTACCCAGTTGTCAGTGTGATAAACCTCATAAGAGGCAGGGCACTTAACCACAGGAAGTTCAGGGCACTGCTTGAAGATTTAGAAACTGAATATAATGATATTATCTACCACAGCAGTGTTCGCTGCGCTGAGCCGTGCAATATATTGAGGCGAGTGTTGGATCTCAAGGAAGAAATAGTTATGTTCCTGGAGATGAAGGGTTTTGTTTGTGACTTTGTTTCTACCATTGTTAATGAAGAGTGGAAGTCAGACTTCATGTTTGCTGTTGACGTTATGGAAAAGTTAAATGAAATGTATGTCAAACTTCAGGGCAATAGCTTGTTTACACATAAAATGTATGTGCATGTTAAATCATTTCAGGCAAAGCTCTGCTTGTTCTCATGCATGCAGGTGATAACTGGTTTCGCCTTCTCCCTTTGCTGAAACAGAAAACCATTTCTGGTGAAACGGCTGAAAAGTACAAGGCTTATTTGGAGGCCTTGGCTGTGGAATTTGAAAAGAGGTTCCGAGACTTCAAGAACCTGTAACCACTCTTCAATATTCTCAGTTCATCATTTAATGCACAATCTGATTCAGCCCCAGAGGAAATACAGTTAGAACTGCTGGACCTACAAGAAAAATATGACCTGAAGGAGAAGTTCAAGTCAGTTATTCTGCTGGAGTTTTATGGATGTTTGCGAGCAGCAGCATTTCCACACTTTAAAAAGTTTGCAGCCAAACTTTTGTCACTATTTGGGTCCACATACATCTGTGTGCAAGATTTTTCTTGCATGAAAATAAACAAGTCTAAGAACAGATCGATGTTGACTGACTGAATTTGAATGCAGTCATGTGAATCACAACCAGTAAACTGGTTCCACAGTTCAAGAGCATAATCAAAATTGTGAAAAGTTATATACATCTCATTAATTATAATTGTACTCTATGGTGAGTTGATATGTAATTTATGTTCATATTTCTTCATAGTTATTATGAACTTTTAAAAAAAATAATAATGAATAGTAAAGTCTTATCATATTAGAAACTGTTTCAGTTCTTATTTTAAAATGTAATGTACATGTGCAAAAGAGTGTGAATGTGAAATTAAATGACAAGTACATGTTTATAATCATTAATTCATATTTTATGCGTTGTAAATTGTAATTGAAGTTGAAGTATACAAAATATAAATGCGGCCCGCCTATAACTATAAAATATTCAATGCGGCCCTCCGTATAAAAAGTTTGCCCACCCCTGCTCTAGAATATGTCAATTTTTCGTTAATAAGCAACAACAACAACAACAACAACAAAAAAAAAGATTAAGATGCATAACATTTCACTACTACGTCAGAACAGTGAAAATAATTCGCCGGCCCCTAGTGCAATGGAAAAATTCCTGTCGGTCCGCCATGCTAACAAGTTTGAGAAGCACTGACCTGGAGGAGCTGCACTTTCACCCAACCCCAAAGTTTTGTTTTGATTTGAGGAGGTGGGTTTAACTATTCCAACCACTGACTTCCCTTACATCAGATACACCGCTGGGTAACTTTGATCATGTTTATCCGAGTCATTAGTTTACCTTGTCTTACCTTACTAGACGTAATATTCCCCTCGACCCTCCCAGTCAGCAAAGTTAAGTAAACAAAAAACAAAAAAGTTAAGTAAACAAAAACAAAAAAGTTAAGTAAACAAAAACAAAAAAGTTAAGTAAACAAAAACAAAAAAGTTAAGTAAACAAAAACAAAAAAGTTAAGTAAACAAAAACAAAAAAGTTAAGTAAACAAAAACAAAAAGTTAAGTAAACAAAAACAAAAAAGTTAAGTAAACAAAAACAAAAAAGTTAAGTAAACAAAAACAAAAAAGTTAAGTAAACAAAAACAAAAAAGTTAAGTAAACAAAAACAAAAAAGTTAAGTAAACAAAAACAAAAAAGTTAAGTAAACAAAAACAAAAAAGTTAAGTAAACAAAAACAAAAAGTTAAGTAAACAAAAACAAAAAGTTAAGTAAACAAAAACAAAAAGTTAAGTAAACAAAAACAAAAAGTTAAGTAAACAAAAACAAAAAGTTAAGTAAACAAAAACAAAAAGTTAAGTAAACAAAAACAAAAAGTTAAGTAAACAAAAACAAAAAGTTAAGTAAACAAAAACAAAAAGTTAAGTAAACAAAAACAAAAAGTTAAGTAAACAAAAACAAAAAGTTAAATAAACAAAAACAAAAAGTTCAGTAAACAAAAACAAAAAGTTAAGTAAGTTCCTGGTTGTGATGGATTCCGTGGAAAATTAAATTTTCGTTGTAGGAATCACTCCATAAAACATTATTATCTGTATGAAGCCATGTAAGTTAAAAGTCATGACATGACGCGAGGGAATGGGTTATGTAACGTTTAAGGTCAAGTGTGAGGTGACGTCAAGTACAAACAGCAGCACAAGATAAATTCCAAACACATTTTTTTGGGAGATTGCTTGAGGGATTATGTTTTTTCATGTACAGAAATAAAAGTCCCGTTCAAAATGTTTCTATCTTAATAGTCGCTTCAGTAAAACAAATGCGTGGGTGAATGTTACAATTAATGTTCTTTGGGAATCATTTACTGATGGAATACAACAGTGTTGTAAGGCACTTTGTTAAAACTCACTTTTTTTTTCAATGTCATGGGCCGAAATGTTTGTTTGGAGGAGTTAATCAGTTGCGGTAGAATTTAGGCCGACAGAGAGGGCTTCATTGAGACAATTGCTGACAGAGAGGGCTTCATTTAGACCATTGCCGACAGAGAGGGCTTCATTGAGACCATTGCTGACAGAGAGGGCTTCATTGAGACCATTGCTGACAGAGAGGGCTTCATTGAGACCATTGCTGACAGAGAGGGCTTCATTGAGACCATTGCTGACAGAGAGGGCTTCATTGAGACCATTGCTGACAGAGAGGGCTTCATTGAGACCATTGCTGACAGAGAGGGCTTCATTGAGACCATTGCTGACAGAGAGGGCTTCATTAAGACCATTGCTGACAGAGAGGGCTTCATTTAGACCATTGCTGACAGAGAGGGCTTCATTGAGACCATTGCTGACAGAGAGGGCTTCATTGAGACCATTGCTGACAGAGAGGGCTTCATTGAGACCATTGCTGACAGAGAGGGCTTCATTAAGACCATTGCTGACAGAGAGGGCTTCATTTAGACCATTGCTGACAGAGAGGGCTTCATTGAGACCATTGCTGACAGAGAGGGCTTCATTGAGACCATTGCTGACAGAGAGGGCTTCATTGAGACCATTGCTGACAGAGAGGGCTTCATTGAGACCATTGCTGACAGAGAGGGCTTCATTTAGAACATTGCTGACAGAGAGGGCTTCATTAAGACCATTGCTGACAGAGAGGGCTTCATTGAGACCATTGCTGACAGAGAGGGCTTCATTGAGAACATTGCTGACAGAGAGGGCTTCATTGAGACCATTGCTGACAGAGAGGGCATCATTGACACCATTGCTGACAGAGAGGGCTTCATTGAGACCATTGCTGACAGAGAGGGCTTCATTGAGACCATTGTTTAAACAGTGAGGGCATCATTGAGACCATTGCTGACAGAGAGGGCTTCATTGAGACCATTGCTGACAGAGAGGGCTTCATTGAGACCATTGCTGACAGAGAGGGCTTCATTGAGACCATTGCCGACAGAGAGGGCTTCATTAAGACCATTGCTGACAGAGAGGGCTTCATTTAGACCATTGCTGACAGAGAGGGCTTCATTGAGACCATTGCTGACAGAGAGGGCTTCATTGAGACCATTGCTGACAGAGAGGGCTTCATTGAGACCATTGCTGACAGAGAGGGCTTCATTTAGACCATTGCTGACAGAGAGGGCTTCATTAAGACCATTGCTGACAGAGAGGGCTTCATTGAGACCATTGCTGACAGAGAGGGCTTCATTAAGACCATTGCTGACAGAGGGGGCTTCATTGAGACCATTGCTGACAGAGAGGGCTTCATTGAGACCATTGCTGACAGAGAGGGCTTCATTGAGACCATTGCTGACAGAGGGGCATCATTGAGACCATTGCTGACAGAGAGGGCTTCATTGAGACCATTGCTGACAGAAAGGGCTTCATTGAGACCATTGCTGACAGAGAGGGCTTCATTGAGACCATTGCTGACAGAGAGGGCTTCATTGAGACCATTGCTGACAGAGAGGGCATCATTAAGACCATTGCTGACAGAGAGGGCTTCATTGAGACCATTGCTGACAGAGAGGGCTTCATTGAGACCATTGTTTAAACAGTGAGCATCATTGAGACCATTGCTGACAGAGAGGGCTTCATTGAGACCATTGCTGACAGAGAGGGCTTCATTGAGACCATTGCTGACAGAGAGGGCATAATTGAGACCATTGCTGACAGAGAGGGCTTCATTGAGACCATTGCTGACAGAGAGGGCTTCATTGAGACCATTGTTTAAACAGTGAGGGCATCATTGAGACCATTGCTGACAGAGGGGCATCATTGAGACCATTGCTGACAGAGACGGCTTCATTAAGACCATTGCTGACAGAGAGGGCTTCATTGAGACCATTGCTGACAGAGAGGGCTTCATTGAGACCATTGCTGACAGAGAGGGCTTCATTAAGACCATTGCTGACAGAGAGGGCTTCATTTAGACCATTGCTGACAGAGAGGGCTTCATTGAGACCATTGCTGACAGAGAGGGCTTCATTGAGACCATTGCTGACAGAGAGGGCTTCATTGAGACCATTGCTGACAGAGAGGGCTTCATTGAGACCATTGCTGACAGAGAGGGCTTCATTGAGACCATTGCTGACAGAGAGGGCTTCATTAAGACCATTGCTGACAGAGAGGGCTTCATTTAGACCATTGCTGACAGAGAGGGCTTCATTGAGACCATTGCTGACAGAGAGGGCTTCATTGAGACCATTGCTGACAGAGAGGGCTTCATTGAGACCATTGCTGACAGAGAGGGCTTCATTGAGACCATTGCTGACAGAGAGGGCTTCATTTAGAACATTGCTGACAGAGAGGGCTTCATTAAGACCATTGCTGACAGAGAGGGCTTCATTGAGACCATTGCTGACAGAGAGGGCTTCATTGAGAACATTGCTGACAGAGAGGGCTTCATTGAGACCATTGTTGACAGAGAGGGCTTCATTAAGACCATTGCTGACAGAGAGGGCTTCATTGAGACCATTGCTGACAGAGAGGGCTTCATTGAGACCATTGCTGACAGAGAGGGCTTCATTGAGACCATTGCTGACAGAGAGGGCATCATTGACACCATTGCTGACAGAGAGGGCTTCATTGAGACCATTGCTGACAGAGAGGGCTTCATTGAGACCATTGTTTAAACAGTGAGGGCATCATTGAGACCATTGCTGACCGAGAGGGCTTCATTGAGACCATTGCTGACAGAGAGGGGTTCATTGAGACCATTGTTTAAACAGTGAGGGCATCATTGAGACCATTGCTGACAGAGAGGGCTTCATTGAGACCATTGCTGACAGAGGGGCATCATTGAGACCATTGTTTAAACAGTGAGGGCATCATTGAGACCATTGCTGACAGAGAGGGCTTCATTGAGACCATTGCTGACAGAGAGGGCTTCATTGAGACCATTGCTGACAGAGAGGGCTTCATTGAGACCATTGCTGACAGAGAGGCTTCATTGAGACCATTGCTGACAGAGAGGGCTTCATTGAGACCATTGCTGACAGAGAGGGCTTCATTGAGACCATTGCTGACAGAGAGGGCATCATTAAGACCATTTCTGACAGAGAGGGCTTCATTGAGACCATTGCTGACAGAGGGGCATCATTGAGACCATTGCTGACAGAGAGGGCTTCATTGAGACCATTGCTGACAGAGAGGGCTTCATTGAGACCATTGCTGACAGAGAGGGCATCATTAAGACCATAGCTGACAGAGAGGGCTTCATTTAGACCATTGCTGACAGAGAGGGCTTCATTGAGGCCATTGTTTAAACAGTGAGCGCATCATTGAGACCATTGCTGACAGAGAGGGCTTCATTGAGACCATTGCTGACAGAGGGGCATCATTGAGACCATTGTTTAAAAAGTGAGGGCATCATTGAGACCATTGCTGACAGAGAGGGCTTCATTGAGACCATTGCTGACAGCGGGGTATCATTGAGACCATTGCTGACAGAGGGGGCTTCATTGAGACCATTGCTGACAGAGAGGGCTTCATTGAGACCATTGCTGACAGAGGGCTTCATTGAGACCATTGCTGACAGAGAGGGCTTCATTGAGACCATTGCTGACAGAGGGCTTCATTGAGACCATTGCTGACAGAGAGGGCTTCATTGAGACCATTGCCGACAGAGAGGGCTTCATTGAGCCCATTGCTGACAGAGGGGCTTCATTGAGACCATTGCTGACAGAGAGGGCTTCATTGAGCCCATTGCTGACAGAGGGGGCTTCATTGAGACCATTGCTGGCAGAGGGGGCTTCATTGAGGCCATTGCTGACAGAGGGGGCTTCATTGAGACCATTGCTGACAGAGGGGGCTTCATTGAGACCATTGCTGACAGAGGGGGCTTCATTGAGACCATTGCTGACAGAGAGGGCATCATTAAGACCATAGCTGACAGAGAGGGCTTCATTTAGACCATTGCTGACAGAGAGGGCTTCATTGAGGCCATTGTTTAAACAGTGAGCGCATCATTGAGACCATTGCTGACAGAGAGGGCTTCATTGAGACCATTGCTGACAGAGGGGCATCATTGAGACCATTGTTTAAAAAGTGAGGGCATCATTGAGACCATTGCTGACAGAGAGGGCTTCATTGAGACCATTGCTGACAGCGGGGTATCATTGAGACCATTGCTGACAGAGGGGGCTTCATTGAGACCATTGCTGACAGAGAGGGCTTCATTGAGACCATTGCTGACAGAGGGCTTCATTGAGACCATTGCTGACAGAGAGGGCTTCATTGAGACCATTGCTGACAGAGAGGGCTTCATTGAGACCATTGCTGACAGAGAGGGCTTCATTGAGACCATTGCCGACAGAGAGGGCTTCATTGAGCCCATTGCTGACAGAGGGGCTTCATTGAGACCATTGCTGACAGAGAGGGCTTCATTGAGCCCATTGCTGACAGAGGGGGCTTCATTGAGACCATTGCTGGCAGAGGGGGCTTCATTGAGGCCATTGCTGACAGAGGGGGCTTCATTGAGACCATTGCTGACAGAGGGGGCTTCATTGAGACCATTGCTGACAGAGGGGGCTTCATTGAGACCATTGCTGACAGAGAAGGCTTCATTGAGGCCATTGCTGACAGAGAGGGCTTCATTGAGACCATTGCTGACAGTGAGGACATCATTGAGACCATTGCTGACAGAGAGGGCTTCATTGAGACCATTGCTGACAGTGAGGGCATCATTGAGACCAGTGCTGACAGAGAGGGCTTCATTGAGACCATTGCTGACAGAGAGGGCTTCATTGAGACCATTGCTGACGCTACGGAGGGGCGTCACACTCAATGAGCTTTATAGAGAACCTAGTTTTTTTACACGACAGCAACGGCTGCCCAATCAATGTGATCGTGTGTGTGTGTGAGTGGTTGTCTGTGTGTGTGTGTGTCTTTGTGTGTGATTGTCTGTGTGTGTGAGTGTCTTTGTGTGTGAGTGTCTGTGTGTGTGTGAGTGTCTGTGTGTGTGAGAGTTTGCTAGTGGGTGTGTCTGTGTATATATGTGTTTGTCTTTTTTTAAAATCCTTTATTATTTACTCAATATTTCAGATGAGCATAGTTATCAAATATCTTGAAAACAACTGCGCAAACAACCGGCGAGACAATACAGAGTGCTGGAACTTTGTTCTACACAAATAACAAAATAACAATGAGTTTTGCTGTATATTTTATTTCATTTTTTTGGGTACATGTTGAAAAAATGTATTTCAATCTCTTTTTGTTTGCTTCTGGCATTTATCTGTAATCGAAACTAAGCTCTAACAACATCCCAAAGGAATGCGTGCAAATGTCATATCGATTCTTGTCATGCATTAAATATAGATATAATTACAGAATCGATATCGATGCTGACAATTGATGAAAGAAGACGCGTGTTGTCATTCCCACATTCAATGTAAACTGTTGACAGGCGATTTAATCAGGGGAACTAACTGCGTGCAATCTGGGATCACGAAGTCAAGGGCAACAAAACTGAATTCCCCCCCCCCGCCAGCCCCTCCCTCCCATCTGATCTCTCAGTAAAGTTACATGTTACAATGATGTTGGGAAGGGTATCGTACACAGTTTTTAAAAAAGAAACTTAAACTGTGACCATAAAGTTACTTCCCTGTATCTTGGATTTGAAATGTGTTGTACTTTCATCTCAGGATAGCTATTTAAATATTCGAGCTCAAATATAAGTATTTCTTTGTTAACTAAATTCATTTTACGTTCTTAGAGTTCCGGGCCAACAAGAAATGCATGTGATTTCTTTCTTTATGTAACTTTCTAAAACATATCTGAACTTTGTTCATTTAATACAGACACAGTTATTGGAGAACTAGATAAAATAAATGCTCACAAACGACAATAGATATAATTGCATTGTTTAAGAATCGTGTAATAGGTAATTTCGTATGCAAAAATAAAAACACATAATACAAATTATTTCTTTGGGAAAATTGAACAAGATCATTAACCACTCCTTTTGACAGGAGATACAAGCAGACATTATATAATATAGTTGTGTCGCGAGGTTCATGTCAAATAAGAGGATATAAATTCAAAGTAAACAAGTGCAATCTTATTCATAAAAGTTCGTTCATTTCAAATATGGTCTAAATAATACATGTTTTCCTGGCGTTGTTTAAATACAGTTGTCCCATTATAACGTGTCGAGTGAAATTTAAAAAAAAATGTTTAGCCTCATCAGAAGTTGCCTTTTGTTCAAGCAGGAATTGAGACAAAAGAGTTAATAAAGATGGGATTACTTTGCTGGAAGCAGGGTCATCTTACGGCATAGGTCTGTTGGGCATTTGCCCGGAGGGCCCACGAGTCATGGGGCCCACTGGGAATATGTTTATTTATATATATTATGTTTATTTATTTGTTATTCCTGCGTGGGAGGGGCCCAACACTAAAAACGTGGGGCGGGCGCTTATGAGGTTTAACATATGCGGTTCACTCATTCTCTCACTTATAGATCTCTCTTTTGCCTTCTAAATTAGAAATCTTTAATTTTTATACCAAACACCCACCCCACGTTTTTAGTCATATTAAATCGAAGTACTTGAACTAATAAGTTTTAAATTATTTTCTTCTTTTTAGTCCGCTTATAAAAACGTGGTTTTTAAAAATCATTTTTTTTACTTCTATTTATTTTATTCTTTTTAGTCCACTTATAACAACCTGGTTTTTTAAAATATTTTTTTACCTTATTTATTTTACCAAACACCTCACAAGCGCCCGCCCAACGTTTTAAAAACATTGTGATGTGGTCACGGGTGAACTCACAGATGTCAACAAAAGCAGACGGTACAGATGCTTATATATAGACTATAGATAAACTAAAAGTTCAATAATTTAATAACGGTACATTTGATCGATCTGAAATTTTGATACAATGCATTGTCATCCAAGATCTATCTGTGGTAAAATTTTCAGATCTCTAGGACCATCAGAAGTGGTTCAATTTTACGTTGGCAGATTTGAAAAAATCTTGGACAAACAAACAATGCCCAACGAAAGCGAGTTAATAAAAACGTGGTAATAAAACAAACCCGTAAAAACAAAGTTTTTGACTATAAATCCCTTATATATGAGACATAACTAACAGTATTGATTATTTTCAAACATTTACAGACTGAATCTGTCTTAACACAAGTTTGCTTCATAACCCTAGGGGGGAGGGGTGGGTGGGAGGGGGAGAGGGGAAAAGTCTGGTCACCGATTCGCTTGACCGAGCTCAGAGTGACACGTAAAATGTAAACAAAAGCGCACCGTCGTTTCGTTGGGTCGCCTCAATGCTCAAACTTTCACGTGGCAAAAAAACAATAACAAATCGTGAATTTAAAATTACATACCTCATATAAGGATAAACTAAAAATGCATTAATTTAATTACGGTACGTTCGATCGATCTGAAATTTTGATACGATGCATTGTTAGGTAAGACGGGTCCGTGTGCCAAATTTCAGTTCGATCGGATCATTGGAAGTGGGTCATTTTCGACTTTCTGTTTTTCCGCCCGCCGAGCCCATGAGATGATGAGAGAGAGACAGAGAGAGAGACGGCCGCGAAGTTAATATAAGGGATTTAATAAAACAAACCCGTAAAAACAAAGTTTTTGACTATAAATCCCTTATATATGAGACATAACTAACAGTATTGATTATTTTCAAACATTTACAGACTGAATCTGTCTTAACACAAGTTTGCTTCATAACCCTAGGGGGGAGGGGTGGGTGGGAGGGGGAGAGGGGAAAAGTCTGGTCACCGATTCGCTTGACCGAGCTCAGAGTGACACGTAAAATGTAAACAAAAGCGCACCGTCGTTTCGTTGGGTCGCCTCAATGCTCAAACTTTCACGTGGCAAAAAAACAATAACAAATCGTGAATTTAAATTACATACCTCATATAAGGATAAACTAAAAATGCATTAATTTAATTACGGTACGTTCGATCGATCTGAAATTTTGATACGATGCATTGTTAGGTAAGACGGGTCCGTGTGCCAAATTTCAGTTCGATCGGATCATTGGAAGTGGGTCATTTTTGACTTCTGTTTTTCCGCCCGCCGAGCCCATGAGATGATGAGAGAGAGACAGAGAGAGAGACGGCCGCGAAGTTAATATAAGGGATTTAATAAAACAAACCCGTAAAAACAAAGTTTTTGACTATAAATCCCTTATATATGAGACATAACTAACAGTATTGATTATTTTCAAACATTTACAGACTGAATCTGTCTTAACACAAGTTTGCTTCATAACCCTAGGGGGGGAGGGGTGGGGGGGGTGGGTGGGAGGGGGAGAGGGGAAAAGTCTGGTCACCGATTCGCTTGACCGAGCTCAGAGTGACACGTAAAATGTAAACAAAAGCGCACCGTCGTTTCGTTGGGTCGCCTCAATGCTCAAACTTTCACGTGGCAAAAAAACAATAACAAATCGTGAATTTAAATTACATACCTCATATAAGGATAAACTAAAAATGCATTAATTTAATTACGGTACGTTCGATCGATCTGAAATTTTGATACGATGCATTGTTAGGTAAGACGGGTCCGTGTGCCAAATTTCAGTTCGATCGGATCATTGGAAGTGGGTCATTTTTGACTTCTGTTTTTCCGCCCGCCGAGCCCATGAGATGATGAGAGAGAGACAGACAGAGAGAGACGGCCGCGAAGTTAATATAAGGGATTTAATAAAACAAACCCGTAAAAACAAAG
>CALYLW010001818.1:0-89786 GCA_944989445.1 Ampullaceana balthica
AGACTCGTGACACCGGCACTTCACGCCCTGATGTATTAGTCTGTGTTAAGCACATCTGTCTGTGTAGCGTCAGTGTTTTTCATGTGTGATCAATCCGTTGTTTTTCACAAATCTTGTTATTCAGTCTGTATCTCACAATGTCAATAGTGCAATAAGCCTGTGCTAAAAATGTCTCTCTTCGGGACCACAAGAAGAGACAATCTTAACGACGAGAAAATAAAAACTGTTGAAATGAAACGAAAAACTCATTTTAAAAAATAGGAGCAATGTGTCATCAAATCTAGCGCGCAACTACAATCGGCCAAAAATATAGGATCTGCACTATCCTCTATGAAAAATAAAGGAGATGGATAATTCAAATGAGGTCTCAGGAATGTCTACGAAACGGTACGACACATTTCGTCAAATTTTGAATCGTCAGACAAAAACATACGTCTTTAAACAGTTTTCTAGTTGAAAAGGAATAATTATTTGTAGGGGCTGCGGAAATTAAGGATTAATTTCTCGATTAATCGTAACATTTTTTATCGATTAAAATTATTGTACATTCATAAAAATTCAATGAAAAATTCATTAAAATTAAAGAAAAATATTTATAATATTTTTTACATTTTATTAATAAATAGTAAATTAATAATAATTAATATATTTTTACATACAAAATTTTCCCGCTTAATGTAATTTATTTTATTTATTTTAGGGCTGTTATCGATTAATTTAAATTTAATCGTTAACTTTTGAAAAATTATTGATTAATTAATCGATAATTTTTATTAAGCGAAAAATAGAAATTTATGACGTCATTAAACTGAACATTTCTCACGGACATTGAAAATTAAGAATATTTTGAACTTAATTTTATGACAATGTGTTGATACTTTATCGGATGTTTGTGCTGAAGGTGGTACGTCAGCGATATATTTGATCCTTTAAAAGAGAATTGTTTATGACAGTGAACACAGTGAACTTTTTCACCATCTTCGACTTTTCCATCCGCAGTTAGCTTAAAAACAAAATTTTTGCTCAACTTTCTAGTTGTATATTTAAATGTAACTGCGCTGATGCTGTCAGCCATATTGTAGTTGATGTCTGCCGGTCCACACAAAGTAATAAAATAAATTATAATATTACGCGGGAGAAGTTTGAACGTAAAAAATATATATAAATTATTAATTATTAATAATTAATTATTTATAAATAAAAATCTTGAAAAATATTCTAAATATTTTATTTAATTTTAATCGAATTTTTATCGATTAAAATAATTTTAATCAAAATTTTTTTTGTGGACAGACAAATAAAATTGTAGGGCTTCGGAAATTAACGATTAATTTCTCGATTAATCGTTAATTTCCGAAGCCCTATAATTTATGTCGACCGGAAGACATCAACTAAAAAATTGCTGACAGCATCAGCGCAGTTAAATTTAAACAAATAACTGGAAAGTTGAGCAAAAATTTTGTTTTTAAGCTAACTGCGGATGGCAAAGTCGATGATGGTGAAAAAGTTTTTCTGTGTTCATTGCCATAAACAATTCTCTTTTAAAGGATCAAATACATCGCTGACGTACCACCTTCAGCACAAAACACCGAACAAGTATCAACACATTGTCATAAAATTTAGTTCAAAATATTCTTAATTTTCAATGTCTGTGAGACAGGGGAAATAACTCAATAAAATAAATTTTAAAAAAGTCAATTACCTGTTTTGTTACTTCTCTTGAAATGTTCAGTTTAATGACATCATAAATTTCTATTTTTGACTTTAATCGAAATTAACGATTAATTGATCGATAATTTTTCAAAAGTTGATTAAATTTAAATTAATCGATAACAGCCCTAAATTTATTTGTCATAAATTCATATTTTGTTAACGTTTTTGTTTCAAATCTAAATTGTATTCTCGTTCTTTCACTCATTAACAATTCGTGAGTAATATTATTTCAATAAATGTTAATAATTTTTTTTGAAAAATCAGGGTTTTTTTTTCAGCATGGAACGGATTATCATATTTTACATTGATTTGTATGGGAAAAATTATTTCGTAAAACGAGTGTTTCGTTAACGAGTAAGACTCTAGAACGAATTGATCTCGTTATGAGAGGATTGAGTGTAATTCCTTCTCAATATACCTACATTTACATATTGACTCGTATCTTTTATTAAATTTTTATGAAATTCACCCCCCCCAAAAAAAAATACGCCAATATTTCTATTAATAGTTTTCCGCCATATTATGACATGGCCTATTAGTTTAGCCGGTTACGAGAGTTGTTTAATGACATCCACCTGCCTCATCTTGAATGACATCTACCTGCCTAATCTTGAATGACATTCACCTGGCTCATTTTGAATGGCATCCACCTGCCTAAGCTTGAATGAAATTCACCTGCCTAATCTTGAATGACATTCACCTGCCTACTTTTGAATGGCATCCACCTGCCTAATCTTGAATGACATCCACCTGCCTAATCTTGAATGACATCTACCTGCCTAATTTTGAATGGCATCCACCTGCCTAATCTTGAATGACATCCACCTGCCTAATCTTGAATGACATCCACCTGCCTAATCTTGAATGACATCCACCTGCCTACTTTTGAATGGCATCCACCTGCCTAATCTTGAATGACATCCACCTGCCTAATCTGGAATGACATCCACCTGCCTAATCTTGAATGACATCCACCTGCCTAATTTTGAATGGCATCCACCTGCCTAATCTTGAATGACATCCACCTGCCTAATCTTGAATGACATCTACCTGCCTAATTTTGAATGGCATCCACCTGCCTAATCTTGAATGACATCCACCTGCCTAATCTTGAATGACATCCACCTGCCTACTTTTGAATGGCATCCACCTGCCTAATCTTGAATGACATCCACCTGCCTAATCTTGAATGACATCCACCTGCCTAATCTTGAATGACATCCACCTGCCTAATCTTGAATGACATCCACCTGCCTAATCTTGAATGACACCCACCTGGCTAATTTTGAATGGCATCCACCTGCCTAATCTTGAATGACATCCACCTGCCTAATCTTGAATGACATCCACCTGTCTAATCTTGAATCTCCAACAGAGCTTTTTTTAGTCTAGGCTTGAGGTTCACTTGAATAAACTCGACTCAGTCCATGGGTTGAAATTTAAAAGTAATTAAACATTTGAACTAGGAATACAAATATTTTAAATGTGGGTCATTTTACAATTTATTAATGGAAAAACGATGCAGGAAATACGTCATTCCCATTAGAACTATTAATAATTAAGAGCTATCAACAGCAGTGAAACCATAGAATGCACGAGATCAAGAATTTTCTTGAACGATTTGGAACTTGGGGAATAAGAGCCCAAAAGTACAGCGCATTCAAGTAAACATCTAAAAGACTACGCCTTCACAAAGTATACATACGCCTTCACAAAGTATACATATAATCTCTACACCATAGGCCCAACAATGCCAGCAGGTTCCAGTGGGTGCATGAACGATTCAGAGAGAGAGAGAGAAAAAAAAGAGGAAGAAAAAAAAAGAAGAAGGCAAAACCCGAAAAACTGATAATCTGAAAATGTAAACCATGAGCAAGGCATGTCGTGTCAAAGGGCGCCCATATACTCGTTCGCGCATCGTTCTGCGCATGTCGAAAATTGACGGAAAACTTTTTCGCAAAATGAACGGTTCGCTCAACACGTTCCTCGGAAATTCGTGTTTTATGTCCCAGTTTTCTAAAAATAATTAAATGTTGTCATCAAATACGTCAGATATATAGCTTCCGGTGACCCTCTCACTGTTTTGAGCGGATATAAACGTTGGGATTATTTTTTCCTTCACTTTTATTGATCCGTACGCTGCACAGGTCTTAAAAACGTTAATTGTAAGCCAATATTCGTCATTGAAACCTAAAATCTTGAGTTGAGCATCCAATTCCGGTCATAAAAATATCAACCTCGTCAGTTAAAAATTTGCCTGTGACTGGTACGACTTTCCAATTGTCATCAGCCCCTCAAAATTGTTAATAATTTTTTTTTAAGGCGCCGATCGTATTTTTTCATTGGGCATACATTTTATCCGCTCACATGCCTTGAACCCCCGCCTCTTCAAGTTGTTCTGTCAGGAGGTGGGCTCTGGGCATGAAGTTCTGCTCTACCACACTGAGGTGCGCTGGTTTTCTTGCGAGAAAAAGAGATTGACCTTGCTGACAAGTTTGACTGTCTAAATTTCATTCATTACTTGACATACCTGGCTGACATCTTCTCCATCTTGAATGAGTTTAACACATCTCCCCAATGACCTGCTTTGACTGTAATGGATGGTACTGAGAGATTGCAAGCCTTCCTTAACAAAGTGCCACTATTCCAACGACGACTAGAAAAGTCCAACTTGGCCGACTTTCCACTCTTGGATTAAGTTGTAATATCTGCTGCAGAAGTAAGCACTGGGAGATCACTGCCTGACAACATCAAAGCGGAAATTTCAGAGCACTTTTCAACATTGCAAAGGTCCTTTGATGGGTATTTCTGTCAAGAAATTTCTAGGAAAGACCTTTGGATTCGCAATCCTTTTCTCTGTGACTTGAACAACATTGATGACAGTGACCTTGCTAAAGATGACCTGATTTATTTGAGAACCAGAGAAGTACTGAGGAGTGCCTTCAGTAGCAATACTTTGATTGAATTTTGGTGCACCGAGCTAGATTCCTACCCACAACTAGCCAAGAGGGCAGTACTGACTCTCCTTCCATTTGCAACAACCTATCTCTGTGAAGGAGGATTCTACACACTTTTGACGATTAAAACCAAGGCAAGGTATAAGTTGAATGCAGAGGATGACATGAGAGTTGCTTTGTCCAAAACAGTCCCCAGATTTAAATCACTGATTGATCACAAGAAGCAGCACATCTCTCACTAAATTCCCTGTTGCCTATTGTCAAAACTGTTGTGTTCCTAAAAATAAACATAGTTTATTATGCATTTTCTTCAAGTTTCAAGAGGGGGTGCATGAACATTTTTGGCATCTGAAGGGGTGCATGGATGGACCCCAAATGGTTAAGAACCACTGCCATAGGCCTATAGGCTTTGTCATTTCTAAAAACTTAAAACGTCATAGCTCAACAAGTAATGTTATTATTATTTTTTTAATTAAATTTTAGCGGAACAATGTTTTGAAGCATAAATACAGTCGAATCACTATGTTCTCAAAATGCTCGACACCCCACACATGTGCGGACACCCCACACACGGCCCGACACCCCACACACGGCCCGACACCCAAAACACAGCCCGACACCCCACACACGGCCCGACACCCCACACACGGCCCGACACGCCACACACGGCCCGACACCCCACACACGGCCCGACACCTCACACACGGCCCGACACCCCACACACGGCCCGACACCCCACACACGGCCCGACACCAGACACATGGCCCGCCTCTCTCTCTCTCTCTCTCTCTCTCTCTCTCTCTCTCTCTCTGAACGTGGCCTGGCCTCATAGCTTTGATGTTGACGTCATTTAATACTCGTATCCCACATAAAATGTAATATTCCCTGGAATTTAGATTTGGGCGGCATGATAAGAATGTAATAACTGACGAAATATCTAATTCCTCTAATTGAACTTATTTAATAACAAAAATATTCATGAAGCATTTTACCAAATTGTCATTTGTTGTTACGTTCCACATTAGTTTTTAGTTTTTCATTATTTACAATAAACCTAGTAGCATATTGAGTTGGGCTATAAAGATGGTTATAGACCAGGTCACATATTGCTACCAGACGTGAGATGTGTTGCTGATAGAAGTTATACCAACCATTCTCTATTAGTTTATTGCATCAAGCATAGTGTAGAAATGCATGCACACACAAAATGGCAAGATGTGTAGTTAGGGGCCGTCCATAAAGTACGTCAACGCTATTTTTGACCATTTACCCCCCCCCTCACCCTGTCACAAGCTGTCACAAATATCGCACCCCCCCCCCTAAAGTACGTCACACTTTCGAACAAAAATGTTGTTTTTTTATTAACAAATAATTAAAATTTAATATAAAACACCGTGATGTCACACATGGCCGGACTCCCTCCCCCCTGTCACAAAGTGTCACACTTTCTTACACCCCCTCCCCCCCTCTCTGGAGTGTGACGTACTTTATGGACGGCCCCTTACATGACGAGATACGTAGATGATGAAGATAAGTGTAGCACCATGAAAAGATATGTACTACATGGCAAGATGTATAGAACAAGGGACAGTACACGGTATTGTAGCACCATATCCAGTTATGTAATACGGTGAAATGTAGGTGCCGAAGTCAAATTTTATTTTTACGTTTATCCTCAAAATTTCTCCGTTATTTCCTGCACTAGTTTGTGGTGATTGCAATGTCCCTTTAACGATTTATTGCCAGACAGCCCTATCAATTTAAAAATAGCGCTTTGAACTAGGATAACTACAGTAACCAATCAGTGCAAGAATTTTTTTTAACGATATCTGCATTTGGCTTTACTTCATCCCTCGCAGTTTGACATTGCCAGTTAAGCCGATGTTGATTAAAATAATTTCTCGATAGAAGGACGCTTGCAATAATTTCTCTTCTTTATCTCCCCCCCTCCCCCACATCCCTTACCCCACTCGTCCCCCATAATTCTTCAGCATTGGACTGGGTCTGGTTAATATCATTGATTTGTCATTATGTCTCTTCATCTGTGTGGGGAGGAGAAGAAAAGATGGGGGTGGGGGAGTGGGGTTGGGGTGGGGCACTGTCACCGTTTCCTTATTAATTTACAAAAACGGTTCTCAAACGTTCTTCGGGGTACGACGACCGAGGCAAAAAAAGATGTCTTTTAAAAAGTTTTAGGTTTATTTTTTTATGGTGATAGCTTGTTGAAAATGTAAGGCAGATTTTTTGTCTATACCACGACAAGCTGGTGGTGGTCTTTGTGTGTGAACTTCCTGGCAAAACAAAAAATAAACAAACAAACTTGGACGGATGAGTTGTTCTTAGAGGATTAACTTTAACAAGAATCTTTTGTTCTTAGAGGATTTACTTTAACAAGAATCTCTTGTTCTTAGAGGATTTACTTTAACAAGAATCTCTTGTTCTTAGAGAATAAACTTTAACAAGAATCTCTTGTTCTTAGAGTATTTTCTTTAACAAGAATCTCTTGTTCTTAGAGGATTTACTTTAACAAGAATCTCTTGTTCTTAGAGGATTAACTTTAACAAGAATCTCTTGTTCTTAGAGAATTTACTTTTACAAGAATCTCTTGTTCTTAGAGGATTAACTTTAACAAGAATCTCTTGTTCTTAGAGGATTTACTTTAACAAGAATCTCTTGTTCTTAGAGGATTTTCTTTAACAAGAATCTCTTGTTCTTAGAGTATTTTCTTTAACAAGAATCTCTTGTTCTTAGAGGATTTACTTTTACAAGAATCTCTTGTTCTTAGAGGATTTACTATAACAAGAATCTCTTGTTCTTAGAGGATTAACTTTAACAAGAATCTCTTGTTCTTAGAGGATTAACTTTAACAAGAATCTCTTGTTCTTAGAGGATTAACTTTAACAAGAATCTCTTGTTCTTAGAGGATTAACTTTAACAAGAATCTCTTGTTCTTAAAGGATTTACTTTAACAAGAATATCTTGTTCTTATAGGATTTACTTTAACAAGAATCTCTTGTTCTTAGAGTATTTTCTTTAACAAGAATCTCTTGTTCTTAGAGGATTTACATTTACAAGAATCTCTTGTTCTTAGAGGATTAACTTTTACAAGAATCTCTTGTTCTTAGAGGATTATCTTTTGCAAGAATCTCTTGTTCTTAGAGGATTTACTTTTACAAGAATCTCCACCTCAAAGTAGCCTTTCGTCTCAGACAGTAATATTGTTGACGAATGTGTTTAACTACACGTCTCAGACAGTAATATTGTTGACGAATGTGTCTAACTACAACACACTAAATATAGGGGTTTATAGGATGGTTGGCTACCTTTAGAAGGGCAACTCGCTAGAACACATACAACATACCTGAACAAGGCTCATATTCTTGAACACATACAACATACCTGAACAAGGCTTATATTCTTGCACACATACAACATACCTGAACAAAGCTCATATTCTTGAACACATACAACATACCTGAACAAAGCTCATATTCTTGAACACATACAACATACCTGAACAAGGCTTATATTCTTGAACACATACAACATACCTGAACAAAGCTCATATTCTTGAACACATACAACATACCTGAACAAAGCTCATATTCTTGAACACATACAGCATACCTGAACAAAGCTCATATTCTTGAACACATACAACATACCTGAACAAGGCTTATATTCTTGAGCACATACAACATACCTGAACAAGGCTCATATTCTTGAACACATACAACATACCTGAACAAATCTCATATTCTTGAATACATACAGCATACCTGAACAAAGCTCATATTCTTGAACACATACAACATACCTGAACAAGGCTCATATTCTTGAACACATACAAAATACCTGAACAAGGCTCATATTCTTGAACACATACAACATACCTGAACAAATCTCATATTCTTGAATACATACAGCATAGCTGAACAAAGCTCATATTCTTGAACACATACAACATACCTGAACAAGGCTCATATTCTTGAACACATACAACATACCTGAACAAGGCTCATATTCTTGAACACATACAGCATACCTGAACAAGGCTCATATTCTTGAACACATACAACATACCTGAACAAGGCTCATATTCTTGAACACATACAACATACCTGAACAAGGCTCATATTCTTGAACACAAACAACATACCTGAACAAGGCTTATATTCTTGAACACATACAATATACCTGAACAAGGCTTATATTCTTGAACACATACAACATACCTGAGCAAGGCTTATATTCTTGAACACATAGAACATACCTTAACAAGGCTTATATTCTTGCACACATACAACATACCTGAACAAGGCTCATATTCTTGCACACATACAACATACCTGAACAAATCTCATATTCTTGAATACATACAGCATAGCTGAACAAAGCTCATATTCTTGAACACATACAACATACCTGAACAAAGCTCATATTCTTGAACACATACAACATACCTAAACAAGGCTCATATTCTTGAACACATACAACATACCTGAACAAAGCTCATATTCTTGAACACATACAACATACCTGAACAAGGCTCATATTCTTGAACACATACAACATACCTGAACAAGGCTCATATTCTTGAACACATACAGCATACCTGAACAAGGCTCATATTCTTGAACACATACAACATACCTGAACAAGGCTCATATTCTTGAACACATACAACATACCTGAACAAGGCTCATATTCTTGAACACAAACAACATACCTGAACAAGGCTTATATTCTTGAACACATACAATATACCTGAACAAGGCTTATATTCTTGAACACATACAACATACCTGAGCAAGGCTTATATTCTTGAACACATAGAACATACCTTAACAAGGCTTATATTCTTGCACACATACAACATACCTGAACAAGGCTCATATTCTTGCACACATACAACATACCTGAACAAATCTCATATTCTTGAATACATACAGCATAGCTGAACAAAGCTCATATTCTTGAACACATACAACATACCTGAACAAAGCTCATATTCTTGAACACATACAACATACCTAAACAAGGCTCATATTCTTGAACACATACAACATACCTGAACAAGGCTTATATTCTTGAACACATACAACATACCTGAACGAGGCTTATATTCTTGAAAACATACAACATACCTGAGCAAAGCTTATATTCTTGAACACATAGAACATACCTTAACAAGGCTTATATTATTGCACACATACAACATACCTGAACAAGGCTCATATTCTTGCACACATACAACATACCTGAATAAAGCTCAAATTCTGGAACACATACAACATACCTGAATAAAGCTCATATTCTTGAACACATACAACATACATAGTGCACACCTATATATCTGAACTTTCGTGTACACCTCAACTCGCTCAAAATATCTAAACACAAAATATATCTCATATACATCACCACATTCAATATTTCTTAACGCTGGACACAACGTGTATACATATACCCCCTAAAGTATCTGACCACATCGTACAAAGCTATTAAAAAAATAAGACATTTTAAAATAATCTACTCAATGGCCTTAAAATATCTCAATGCAGTCAGTTGGTGTCATTTCCAAGAAGACGTTATAGCTAAAGTTTGGGAACCTCTGCTTTCCTTGGGTTTGTTTTGTTTGTCCACTTGTCCTAACTACTTCAATCTCGGAATGGCGGCAGCAAACAAAAAAATGACGATTAATTATCGCCCATTTCCCTGTGTCAGGAGGTTTGATTTATTGCTGCTGTCCCAAATAACAGAAAGATGTGTTGATAGAAAGAATAACCAACCAACAGAGAGATATTTTGATAGAAAGTATAACCAACCAACAGAGAGATGTGTTGATAGAAGGTATAACCAACAGTGTTGTTGACGACATGTGTAAATCCACAGTTTGTATCTCCAGGTGTGTAAATTAAAATGTGACAACATTTGTACCTAAAACATTTGTACCTAAAACATTTGTACCTAAAACATTTGTACCTAAAACATTTGTACCTAAAACATTTGTACCTAAAACATTTGTACCTAAAACATTTGTACCTAAAACATTTGTGACTACATGGGAATATTTTATGTTGGTGACAAGATTTATTCATCAAGCGTTCGTGCCTAGTTGTGTCAATGAAACGTTCGTGCCTAGTTGTGTCAATGAAACGTTCGTGCCTAGTTGTGTCAATGAAACGTTCGTGCCTAGTTGTGTCAATGAAACGTTCGTGGCTAGTTGTGTCAATGAAACGTTCGTGCCTAGTTGTGTCAATGAAACGTTCGTGCCTAGTTGTGTCAATGAAACGTTCGTGCCTAGTTGTGTCAATGAAACGTTCGTGCCTAGTTGTGTCAATGAAACGTTCGTGCCTAGTTGTGTCAATGAAACGTTCGTGCCTAGTTGTGTCAATGAAACGTTCGTGCCTAGTTGTGTCAATGAAACGTTCGTGCCTAGTTGTGTCAATGAAACGTTCGTGCCTAGTTGTGTCAATGAAACGTTCGTGCCTAGTTGTGTCAATGAAACGTTCGTGCCTAGTTGTGTCAATGAAACGTTGGTGAATAGTTGTGTCAATGAAACGTTCGTGCCTAGTTATGTCAATGAAACGTTCGTGCCTAGTTGTGTCAATGAAACGTTCGTGCCTAGTTGTGTCAATGAAACGTTCGTGCCTAGTTGTGTCAATGAAACGTTCGTGCCTAGTTGTGTCAATGAAACGTTCGTGCCTAGTTGTGTCAATGAAACGTTCGTGCCTAGTTGTGTCAATGAAACGTTCGTGCCTAGTTGTGTCAATGAAACGTTGGTGAATAGTTGTGTCAATGAAACGTTCGTGCCTAGTTGTGTCAATGAAACGTTGGTGAATAGTTGTGTCAATGAAACGTTCGTGCCTAGTTGTGTCAATGAAAAGTTCGTGCCTAGTTGTGTCAATGAAACGTTGGTGAATAGTTGTGTCAATGAAACGTTCGTGCCTAGTTGTGTCAATGAAACGTTCGTGCCTAGTTGTGTCAATGAAACGTTCGTGCCTAGTTGTGTCAATGAAACGTTGGTGCCTAGTTGTGTCAATGAAACGTTCGTGCCTAGTTGTGTCAATGAAACGTTGGTGCCTAGTTGTGTCAATGAAACGTTCGTGCCTAGTTGTGTCAATGAAACGTTGGTGCCTAGTTGTGTCAATGAAACGTTCGTGCCTAGTTGTGTCAATGAAACGTTGGTGCCTAGTTGTGTCAATGAAACGTTGGTGCCTAGTTGTGTCAATGAAACGTTCGTGCCTAGTTGTGTCAATGAAACGTTGGTGCCTAGTTGTGTCAATGAAACGTTGGTGCCTAGTTGTGTCAATGAAACGTTCGTGCCTAGTTGTGTCAATGAAACGTTGGTGCCTAGTTGTGTCAATGAAACGTTCGTGCCTAGTTGTGTCAATGAAACGTTCGTGCCTAGTTGTGTCAATGAAACGTTGGTGAATAGTTGTGTCAATGAAACGTTCGTGCCTAGTTGTGTCAATGAAACGTTGGTGAATAGTTGTGTCAATGAAACGTTCGTGCCTAGTTGTGTCAATGAAACGTTCGTGCCTAGTTGTGTCAATGAAACGTTGGTGAATAGTTGTGTCAATGAAACGTTCGTGCCTAGTTGTGTCAATGAAACGTTCGTGCCTAGTTGTGTCAATGAAACGTTGGTGCCTAGTTGTGTCAATGAAACGTTCGTGCCTAGTTGTGTCAATGAAACGTTCGTGCCTAGTTGTGTCAATGAAACGTTGGTGAAGAGTTGTGTCAATGAAACGTTCGTGCCTAGTTGTGTCAATGAAACGTTGGTGAATAGTTGTGTCAATGAAACGTTCGTGCCTAGTTGTGTCAATGAAACGTTCGTGCCTAGTTGTGTCAATGAAACGTTGGTGAATAGTTGTGTCAATGAAACGTTCGTGCCTAGTTGTGTCAATGAAACGTTCGTGCCTAGTTGTGTCAATGAAACGTTCGTGCCTAGTTGTGTCAATGAAACGTTGGTGCCTAGTTGTGTCAATGAAACGTTCGTGCCTAGTTGTGTCAATGAAACGTTGGTGCCTAGTTGTGTCAATGAAACGTTCGTGCCTAGTTGTGTCAATGAAACGTTGGTGCCTAGTTGTGTCAATGAAACGTTCGTGCCTAGTTGTGTCAATGAAACGTTGGTGCCTAGTTGTGTCAATGAAACGTTGGTGCCTAGTTGTGTCAATGAAACGTTCGTGCCTAGTTGTGTCAATGAAACGTTCGTGCCTAGTTGTGTCAATGAAACGTTGGTGCCTAGTTGTGTCAATGAAACGTTCGTGCCTAGTTGTGTCAATGAAACGTTGGTGCCTAGTTGTGTCAATGAAACGTTCGTGCCTAGTTGTGTCAATGAAACGTTCGTGCCTAGTTGTGTCAATGAAACGTTCGTGCCTAGTTGTGTCAATGAAACGTTCGTGCCTAGTTGTGTCAATGAAACGTTCGTGCCTAGTTGTGTTAATGAAACGTTCGTGCCTAGTTGTGTCAATGAAACGTTCGTGCCTAGTTGTGTCAATGAAACGTTCGTGCCTAGTTGTGTCAATGAAACGTTCGTGCCTAGTTGTGTCAATGAAACGTTCGTGCCTAGTTGTGTCAATGAAACGTTCGTGCCTAGTTGTGTCAATGAAACGTTGGTGAATAGTTGTGTTAATGAAACGTTCGTGCCTAGTTGTGTCAATGAAACGTTGGTGAATAGTTGTGTCAATGAAACGTTGGTGCCTAGTTGTGTCAATGAAACGTTCGTGCCTAGTTGTGTCAATGAAACGTTCGTGCCTAGTTGTGTCAATGAAACGTTCGTGCCTAGTTGTGTCAATGAAACGTTCGTGCCTAGTTGTGTCAATGAAACGTTCGTGCCTAGTTGTGTCAATGAAACGTTCGTGCCTAGTTGTGTCAATGAAACGTTCGTGCCTAGTTGTGTCAATGAAACGTTCGTGCCTAGTTGTGTCAATGAAACGTTCGTGCCTAGTTGTGTCAATGAAACGTTCGTGCCTAGTTGTGTCAATGAAACGTTCGTGCCTAGTTGTGTCAATGAAACGTTCGTGCCTAGTTGTGTCAATGAAACGTTCGTGCCTAGTTGTGTCAATGAAACGTTGGTGAATAGTTGTGTCAATGAAACGTTCGTGCCTAGTTGTGTCAATGAAACGTTCGTGCCTAGTTGTGTCAATGAAACGTTCGTGCCTAGTTGTGTCAATGAAACGTTCGTGCCTAGTTGTGTCAATGAAACGTTCGTGCCTAGTTGTGTCAATGAAACGTTCGTGCCTAGTTGTGTCAATGAAACGTTCGTGCCTAGTTGTGTCAATGAAACGTTGGTGAATAGTTGTGTCAATGAAACGTTCGTGCCTAGTTGTGTCAATGAAACGTTGGTGAATAGTTGTGTCAATGAAACGTTCGTGCCTAGTTGTGTCAATGAAACGTTCGTGCCTAGTTGTGTCAATGAAACGTTCGTGCCTAGTTGTGTCAATGAAACGTTCGTGCCTAGTTGTGTCAATGAAACGTTCGTGCCTAGTTGTGTCAATGAAACGTTCGTGCCTAGTTGTGTCAATGAAACGTTCGTGCCTAGTTGTGTCAATGAAACGTTCGTGCCTAGTTGTGTCAATGAAACGTTCGTGCCTAGTTGTGTCAATGAAACGTTCGTGCCTAGTTGTGTCAATGAAACGTTCGTGCCTAGTTGTGTCAATGAAACGTTCGTGCCTAGTTGTGTCAATGAAATGTTCGTGCCTAGTTGTGTCAATGAAACGTTCGTGCCTAGTTGTGTCAATGAAACGTTCGTGCCTAGTTGTGTCAATGAAACGTTCGTGCCTAGTTGTGTCAATGAAACGTTCGTGCCTAGTTGTGTCAATGAAACGTTCGTGCCTAGTTGTGTCAATGAAACGTTCGTGCCTAGTTGTGTCAATGAAACGTTCGTGCCTAGTTGTGTCAATGAAACGTTCGTGCCTAGTTGTGTCAATGAAACGTTGGTGAATAGTTGTGTCAATGAAACGTTCGTGCCTAGTTGTGTCAATGAAACGTTCGTGCCTAGTTGTGTCAATGAAACGTTCGTGCCTAGTTGTGTCAATGAAACGTTCGTGCCTAGTTGTGTCAATGAAACGTTCGTGCCTAGTTGTGTCAATGAAACGTTCGTGCCTAGTTGTGTCAATGAAACGTTCGTGCCTAGTTGTGTCAATGAAACGTTCGTGCCTAGTTGTGTCAATGAAACGTTGGTGAATAGTTGTGTACATCAAACGTTCGTGCCTAGTTGTGTCAATGAAACGTTCGTGCCTAGTTGTGTCAATGAAACGTTCGTGCCTAGTTGTGTCAATGAAACGTTCGTGCCTAGTTGTGTCAATGAAACGTTGGTGAATAGTTGTGTACATCAAACGTTCGTGCCTAGTTGTGTCAATGAAACGTTCGTGCCTAGTTGTGTCAATGAAACGTTCGTGCCTAGTTGTGTCAATGAAACGTTCGTGCCTAGTTGTGTCAATGAAACGTTCGTGCCTAGTTGTGTCAATGAAACGTTCGTGCCTAGTTGTGTCAATGAAACGTTCGTGCCTAGTTGTGTCAATGAAACGTTCGTGCCTAGTTGTGTCAATGAAACGTTCGTGCCTAGTTGTGTCAATGAAACGTTCGTGCCTAGTTGTGTCAATGAAACGTTCGTGCCTAGTTGTGTCAATGAAACGTTCGTGCCTAGTTGTGTCAATGAAACGTTGGTGAATAGTTGTGTACATCAAACGTTCGTGCCTAGTTGTGTCAATGAAACGTTCGTGCCTAGTTGTGTCAATGAAACGTTCGTGCCTAGTTGTGTCAATGAAACGTTCGTGCCTAGTTGTGTCAATGAAACGTTCGTGCCTAGTTGTGTCAATGAAACGTTCGTGCCTAGTTGTGTCAATGAAACGTTGGTGAATAGTTGTGTACATCAAACGTTCGTGCCTAGTTGTGTCAATGAAACGTTCGTGCCTAGTTGTGTCAATGAAACGTTCGTGCCTAGTTGTGTCAATGAAACGTTCGTGCCTAGTTGTGTCAATGAAACGTTGGTGAATAGTTGTGTACATCAAACGTTCGTGCCTAGTTGTGTCAATGAAACGTTCGTGCCTAGTTGTGTCAATGAAACGTTCGTGCCTAGTTGTGTCAATGAAACGTTCGTGCCTAGTTGTGTCAATGAAACGTTCGTGCCTAGTTGTGTCAATGAAACGTTCGTGCCTAGTTGTGTCAATGAAACGTTCGTGCCTAGTTGTGTCAATGAAACGTTCGTGCCTAGTTGTGTCAATGAAACGTTGGTGAATAGTTGTGTACATCAAACGTTAATGACAAGATAAGCTCATAAAATGACTTAGATTATGGAAACATCAGTAAACACTATGATAATGTGTTGTCTAAATTATAACGGATGACTGGTAAACGTGGAACACCGTCTGCAGATCACAACTTTTTACAAGTGAGAAGAGCTTTCAGAAGCTTCAACGTGCGATAGAGCGAAAACCGACCAGTACAATATTATCATGTATAAGACAAAGTTCTTTTAAGGTGAGATTTCCAAGATGGGTTTCCCTCTACGTGGCTTGGAGCACGAGTACGATCACGGAGCTTGCCGTGACAATGAAACCTGTGGCGTAGCTAGAGGTGGGCCGGTGGGTGCGGTCAGCCCCGGGCGGCACACATTTAGGGGCGGCATTTGTGGGCATTTGAAAAGTACAACCAATACCGACATTGACCGACAACCACCCTTTTTCTTTTGAAGGGGGAAAACCAAGGTCAAAACAAAAATATTCGTAATTTCAATTCTTAATTAACGGATTCCCACAACATTTGTTTGATTACATACTGGATGTTATAACTAACGCAAAACCGTTAGAAATTTAAAATCACTCAAAAAAGATATCGATTTGTTTGGAAAATTTAGCGGTATACGACCAGATGACGCTTTTATAAAAAAGACTACACAAAAACACACCACCGCTGGTCCCAATAATATGTGCTATTAATATCGCCACGATGGTTTTTGCGTGGAATTTTGACATTCGCAGAATGATGCGCGAACAAGTACCTACAATTCATGGTGATTCAAATTTTGTGTTTAACTTGAAAGTAGTAATTTATATTACTGTTTCAGTTTTCAGAAAATTATTGTAAGGTACTTTATTAAAAAGTAAATTTAATTTGTTTTTACTGCATTAAAGTAGCACAAATAATTTGTTTTTCATTAAAATACGGTTATTCATTAAAAATTTTACGCCTATCCAATTAAAGTAATGTGTAAATAAATTGAATTCGTCTATTTTCTGGAAAATTATTAAGATTTATGGCAAGAACATGAAAATATTCAAATTTATCCGTTAATAAACACACAATAGGCATAAATAATTTCGAAAAAGACATACTTTAAAATTTCAAGCGTCTTGGAAAAATTGATATCTGAAGAAGTAGCTAGTAAAACGAGATCAGATGCTGGAATTTTACTTAATTCAATGCAATCTTTTTCTTTGCTATGTTATCCCAATTTATGTTATGGGAACCCGTCATTTTTAAAAATTAATGCAAACCCATTGCATGGAACAAAGAGATGTGCTAATACAAAACGCTGTTATATCGGTCAAACAATTTGTGAAGAGTTGGAGATATCAACTGAACGCTGAGTTAGAAGGAGAAAATAATACGAGTGGGGAAAATTAAGAAGGCGTGGTTCTATCTTTAGAACCAAAAGTACAACGGGAAATGTTTTTATCCATGGATGGAATTATAAAACAAAAAAAAAGAACGCTTTGATGAGTTGCAAGTCACTGCAAGAAAATATTCGTATATATATATTCATGTAACCTACTAAATGAAGCATTTGAACATCAAACAAATTACTTTATTGACATTGATAAAGTTTCTTTCAATTTTGAACTATTAAGGATCCGGGTTTTTATGGTTGTACCTACACTACAAAAAGAGGCATTATGTTAGAAAAACTGGGGGAATGACCCCCTTGATCTATTAAAATTTATTCAACAGTAAGTTTGGAAAATTCTGTACCCAACATTGTAATTTTGCTATGAATTTTTTCAACAATTGCTATCAGTCTCGCTAGTTGTGAAAGGAGCTTCTCCAAAGTGAATTTGATAAAAAAAATTATCTTCGTTCCACAATGAGCGATTTAAGACAACAAAATCTTGCAATGTTGTCCATAGAACAAGATATTACAAATAATTTAAATTTTGATAGTATAATACACAATTTTTCTATACTGAAAGTTAGGAAAGTAAATGTATAAATATGATTACATACTAATGTATGCAATTTCTTTGTTTGTAAAAAAAAATCGTTTATCTATAAATATAAAATAAGAGAATAGTAATAGATCTGCGACCTTAGTAACTTTCTTGAGGTCTTTAAAAATTTATTGTGTACTTTTATAAATGTGTATTTATAGGTATATCATTTTATGTGGCCTCTTTTATTACTGCATGCCTCAATATGGCATGCAATGGTGAACATGTTCCCAACCTTTACGTCGTTTCAATTACAATTATGTATTCATGTTTATTAAATTATAAAAACCATCATATAATCCACTAATTTGCCGTTCATAAATGACGTCACGCGATTTTTCTGATTTTTCACCCCCTCCGCCCTCGTCACACATCGTCACAAAAACTTAGACCCCTTCTTCAATATGACGTCATAAAGCTTTGACCCCGCACCATAAAGCCGTATTTTCTATTTGAAAATAAGCATGTTTTTAAAAAAAATTTGTCATTTGTTTTTAGTGCAAGGCTGCACTCCATTATCGTAACACGCGTTTTACGTAAACGTCCTTAAATAAAGTGTCAGTAATCAATATTTAAGTGTAAATTTTATTTAAAGTGGCGCGATTTGACGTGACGTCACATTTCTTGAACACACACCCCTCGTCACACATCGTCATAAGTGTGTGACTCCCCTCCCCACCTGTAAATGGTTTACTTGTATATGTGTTCTGTAGGCGTTCTCACAATACAAACTTTCGTGCATTAAATCCTTGAAATACTGTTGTCAACAAAATAACTTTAATATGCACAATATATACAAAATATAACTTTGAGGTTTCACAACGTGGAGATATCAGCAACACATTCGCCATTCCTCTCTGTCAACTGCTTTCGCGCCCTTTCTACCCATGTGACCTCTCTGTCACTAATCTCGTGATTCTCACGTGACAACCCCCCAGATGCGTGATGTCATTTATGAACGGTCCTTAAAAAGGGCGGCACATTGAAGACCGCCCCGAGCGGCAAAAGTTCTAGCTACGCCACTAAATGAAACCAAGAGTGTCCTGGCGGTAACGCCGAAGTCCGAACGGTTAGATTCTAGTAATGTCATATATATATATATGATTACAGTCGTCGTTCATCCGTCGTGGTCGACGATGACCACTCTCGTCATATTTGCTGGGCCGCCACATGTGTCCTGTGGTGGCTTATTAACCCTATTCTGGCACGAAAAAGGCGTCCGCATGTCGGACAAGATATGGATGCGGTCCCTTCAGGAGGGTTTTGGATACGGTCCTTTCTGGATTGACGTTTTAACTTGGCAGCCTGTTGTCTATTAACCTCACAGACAGCTGCGCCATTCCATATCGTAGAGCGCCAGTGGGTTCGGTTACTGGCTGCTGCTTCCCAGGAGTCATGTCCGATGTCGAAGGCCTTCAGAGCAGTTTTAAGTGCATCCTTGTAGCGCTTATGTGAACCTCCGCGTGCTCTATGCCCTTCTGTAGGCTCACCATAGAAGAGCCTCTTGGGGGAGGCGATGGTCGTGCATGCGCACTACATGCCCCGCCCAGTGTAGTTGGCTTTGCATGAGGCTAGTGTGGATGCTGGGGAGTCCTGACCTGGCTAATATTTCGGTGTCTGGAACTTTTTCCTGTCATTTTATTGTTTCTGCAAGGCAATTGCAGGAAAAGTGTCAAGAGCAGAATATGGACCTATTTTCCGTTTACATAGACCTTACGAAAGCCTTTGACACAGTCTGCAGAGAGGGCATATGGAGGATTATGGCCAAGTATGGGTGTCAAAATAGGTATATAGCCATTGTAAGGCAATTCCATGATGGCATGCAGGCTCGAGTCCAAGACAACGGAGAGGTCTCTAAACCATTCCCTGTCACAAATGGCGTTAAGCAAGGCTGTGCTCTGGCCCCAACATTGTTCAGCCTCATGTTCTCAGCCATGCTTACGGGGGCCTTCAGGAATAGCAATGTAGGCATGGACTTAAGGTATCGCACTGATGGTCATCTTAACAACCTCAGGAGGCTTAAAGCTAAGACAAAGGTCAAATCAGACAGCATCCTGGACCTTCTTTTTGCTGATGATTGTGCCCTTAACGCGGGCTCTGAAGCACAACTGCAACTAAGTGCTGATACATTTTCCAGTGCGTGCTCTAGCCTTGGGCTCACCATCAGCACAAAAATGACAGAAGTGTTATACCAGCCGGCCCCAGGCAAATCCTATACTGAGCCTAACATATTCATCAACGGCAACAAAATCAACACAGTGAGCCGCTTTACTTACCTTGGCAGCACACTGTCTCAGAAGGCCAATATTGATGACGAGGTGAACTCGAGAATCTCAAAGGCCAGCGCAGCATTCGGTAGATTGCATGACAGTGTCTGGAACAGAAGGGGTATCGGCACCCAAACAAAACTAAAACTATACAGAGCTGTAGTGCTCCCCACCTTATTATATGCATGTGAAACTTGGACTGTATACCAACGCCATGCGAGGTTGCTGAACCACTTCCCCGCCAAAAGCATGATTACAGTCACTGTACGGATCTTAGACAAGGTGTAAGAGAAGACGCAATGTCGATGATGAAAACCAAAGCTATCAGTGACAGGTGCTGTTTAGGGCCGGGAGTGCCAGTAGGATTAGCAATAAGTACCACAAAGGCTCGTATGTTGAGCTGGGGTGGTGCCGAGGTTGTAGCAATAAGTACCGCAAAGACTCGTATGTTGAGCCGGGGTGGTGCCGAGGTTGTAGCAATAAGTACCACAAAGACTCGTATCCTGAGCTGGGGTGGTGCCGAGGTTGTAGCAATAAGTACCGCAAAGACTCGTATGTTGAGCCGGGGTGGGGCCGAGGTTGTAGCAATAAGTACCGCAAAGACTCGTATGTTGAGCTGGGGTGGTGCCGAGGTTGTAACAATAAGTACCGCAAAGACTTGTATGCTGAGCTGGGGCGGTGCCGAGGTTGTAGCAATAAGTACCGCAAAGACTTGTATGTTGAGCTGGGGCGGTGCCGAGGTTGTAGCAATAAGTACCGCAAAGACTTGTATGTTGAGCGGGGTGGGGCCGAGGTTGTAGCAATAAGTACCGCAAAGACTTGTATGTTGAGCTGGGGCGGTGCCGTGGTTGTAGCAATAAGTACCGTAAAGACGTGTATGCTGAGCTGGGGCGGTGCCGATGTTGTAGCAATAAGTACCGCAAAGACTCGTATGTTGAGCCGGGGTGGTGCCGAGGTTGTAGCAATAAGTACCACAAAGACTCGTATCCTGAGCTAGGGTGGTGCCGAGGTTGTAGCAATAAGTACCGCAAAGACTCGTATCCTGAGCTGGGGTGGTGCCGAGGTTGTAGCAATAAGTACCGAAAAGATTCGTATGTTAAGCCGGGTGGGGCCGAGGTTGTAGCAATAAGTACCGCAAAGACTTGTATGCTGAGCTGGGGCGGTGCCGAGGTTGTAGCAATAAGTACCACAAAGACTTGTATGTTGAGCGGGGTGGGCCGAGGTTGTAGCAATAAGTACCGCAAAGACTCGTATGTTGAGCTCGGGTGGCACCGAGGTTGTAGCAATAAGTACCGCAAAGACTCGTATGCTGAGCTGGGGTGGCGCCGAGGTTGTAGCAATAAGTACCGCAGAGACTCGTATCCTGAGCTGGGGTGGCGCCGAGGTTGTAGCAATAAGTACCGCAAAGACTCGTATGCTGAGCTGGGGTGGCGCCGAGGTTGTAGCGAGTCGAAGTAGGAACATCCATCACTCCTTTGTGAGGTAAATTTCATGGAAGGCACCTCCAACCGAGTTGCTGATTGCCCATGCGGCCCAATCAGAGGGGACAGCCCCGAGGGTTGTCCCTTAGCTATTAGTTCTTCGGTGGGGGGAGGGGACAGAATTGCTAGGAGAATTTCCATCGAAGACCTATAAGCGCTTTAGGCTCCGGGCTTTAGGCGCCCTTCCACATGTAGGATTACGGTGAGAAATCACATTTTGAGACAAATATCTTGAGATTAACGTGTAATTATATTTACTTAACTCCTATACATTCGACTTTTTTCTAACTAATTGGAATTTTATTACTTTTTATCCACCCACGCCCCACGGTTTCCCCAACCATCATCGTATCTCATTGATGTTTGAAATGTAATTAACACTTGACAAATTCAACATTACACACTTGACAAATTCAACATTACACACTTGACAAATTCGACATTACACACTTGACAAATTCAACATTACACACTGGACAAATTCGACATTGAACATTTGACAAATTCAAAAATAAACACGCTTGATAAATTCAACATCGATTACTTGACAAATTCATCATTAAACGCATGACACGTTCAATATTGCAATCATGTTGAGTCATTTTATGCCCAGTGACAGAAAGTTGCATCGTTAAAACGACAACTTGAAATAATGTGGACGTTAATCAATACAGACCTTCTGTTATTGAAATATCTGCAACAATCAGCATTCAGTAAATTGAATTCTTCATTTTGTAACATCACTTCCATCCCAAAAGTAAACGTAACAACAAACACGGTACAACATTATGGTTTCTTTTTTTCCCCTAATAAATGGAACGTTTAGTGATCTGCGGTTTTTATCGATATGAACTCTAAACTCTATTTGAAGCTTGATTCATACAAACGTTTTCATTTATTTATTCCTTTGAAATGAACACCGAACAAATGTCAAACTACCATGTGGACACAATACGCCAACCCACAGTGGCCATCGACCAGAAGCCTAACTTATGTGGTAGCCGTTCAGAACTCCAACATCTAAACGTGTGTTGGGTTCCCGTCCAGAAGTCCAACATCTAAACGTGTGTTGGGTTCCCGTCCAGAAGTCCAACATCTAAACGTGTGTTGGGTTCCGTTCAGAAGTCCAACATCTAAACATGTGTTGGGTTCCCGTCCAGAAGTCCAACATCTAAACGTGTGTTGGGTTCCGTCCAGAAGTCCAACATCTAAACGTGTGTTGGGTTCCCGTCCAGAAGTCCAACATCTAAACGTGTGTTGGGTTCCGTTCAGAAGTCCAACATCTAAACGTGTGTTGGGTTCCCGTCTTTAGATGAGATCTTTGAGTCCATTCCCCCCTCCCCCGTGTTAAATCAGAAAGGACGACATTCGGTAACAGGAAATAAAACTTGCTACGAGCCTCGTGAAAATGTACCAGAATCATAAAATTAATTATGTTTTGAACATAAAATGTTATAAATAAAACATAAATGATGTCAGATGACCAAAACAAATCTCCTTTTCTGAGAAGACAGCAGCGGAAAAAATGTGACATTTTAAAACCTTAAAATACTCAACGTGTTGTAATGGTAGCTCTAAATTAAATATTTGGCCTACCTTTGAAACTATTGATTTTTGCCGCCGCATATTAGCTGAGTACTACAGGACAAGAGCTCAAAGAATGTCTGACAAAATGGTACCTAAATTTATGACATTTTCTGACTTAGCATCACAGATATGAAATCTACTGACATCACATCATACACATGTCATCTACTGACATGACATCATATTTATATCATCTCCTGACACAGACATCAAACATATGTAATCTAGAAATATGACATCACATATATATATATGCATATACTTCATTTACCTTTTTCAATTCCGAAATGTTAATCCAGTGTTTACTGCCACAGATCACTATGTTTCCTGGAGCCAGTTGCTGGAAACTAGAGACGAATCAGAAAGTCGAAGTATATGACATCACTTTTCCATTGTGTAAATCCTCCGTATGACGTAACGATCTCGCACTATAATGCTTCCAAGCATTTTAAAGAATTTCTACTTCCGAGCGAGGTGATAAGTATACCAATTCTTGAGACCATTTTAACTCGATTTTTAAGAATATATTTTGCTTAAAGAGAAAGTTTAGCAATTTGTAAATTCTAATGTTTTATCCAACTTGGGGTGAGTTAGATAAACTTGGTCTCTGCTCACGCTTTGAAAACTACAGCACACGAGGAAGAGGGGAAGAAAAACACATTCTTATCAAACGGTTTTAGGTATTTGAATATATATCTCTCAGCTGGTCTGTCAGGGTTTAAGTAAGTCTGGAAAGTCTGGTCATTGTGGTCAGTCTGGTTATTGTGGTCAGTCTGGTCATTGTGGTCATCCTGTTATTAGGGTTAATCTAGTCAGTCTGGTCAATTTTTCAGGCTGGTCACTTTAGCAGTCATGGTCTTCGTGGTCAGTTTGATCATTGTGGTAAGTCTGGTCATTGTGGTCAGTTTGGTCATTGTGGTCAGTCTGGTCTTTGTGTTCAGTTTGATCATTGTGGTCAGTCTGGTCATTGTGGTCAATTTGGTCATTTTGGTCAGTTTGGTCATTGTGGTCAATTTGGTCAGTTTGGTCATTGTGGTCAGTCTGGTCATTGTGGTCAGTCTGGTCATTGTGGTCAGTCTGGACATTGTGGTCAATTTGGTCATTGTGGTCAATTCAGTCATTGTGGTCAGTCTGGTCATTGTGGTCAGTCTGGTCATTGTGGTCAGTTTGGTCATTGTGATCAATTTGGTCAGTTTGGTCATTGTGGTCAGTCTGGTCATTGAGGTCAGTCTGGTCATTGTGGTCAGTTTGGTCATTGTGGTCAATTTGGTCATTGTGGTCAGTCTGGTTATTGTGGTCAGTTTGGTCATTGTGGTCAATTTGGTCATTGTGGTCAGTTTGGTCATCGTGATCAACCTGTCCTTGTGGTTAATCTGGTCACTTTGTCAGTCTGGTTATTTTGATTACTGTGGTCATTGTGTTCAGTTTAGTCATTGTGTTCATTGTGGTCACCAATGTTCCCTTTAAGCTGCGCGGCTGCGCAGATATCTAACTGACGCCACGCAGTAGTTTAGAATTAACGCGCAGCAAATTTTGTACAATACTGCACATGAAATTGATTGTGTACTACTTTGCACGAGTTTTTTTTACCTTGCACTGGGACCAAAGAACCTTAGCGGAAAACATTGGTGGTCAGTCTGGTCATTGTTATTAGTCTGGTCGTTTTGGTCAGTTTGGTCACTGTGTCAGTCTGGTCATTGTGGTCAGTCTGGTCATGGTGGTCATCTTTTCCCTGAGTTCAGTCAGCATTTCAGACATCAGCCCTAAAACTAACTATTTCACACGAATATCATTCAGCAGACGTCCAGATTTCACCACTACCATGGATGTTATGACGAACGACTTCTTTCGCCCTCCCCCCCCCTTTTTTAAACAATTCGACTCTATCGATGTGTGCCACGGTCTGATTGAAACTTAATTGTTTGGCCAGGGCCTGCAGCGGAGATCCTTGACCTTGCCCATGGTCCTGGTACAAAACTCAGCATACGACTAAAAAAACTCGTCATTCTGAAAAATTGTAATCAATTACCGGGTGCACGGCAGACCGAGCGTAGCAACTCAGACCTGACGTCAGAACAACAGTGTGTCATTCTCTGTGTTGAGATCAACAGGTTTGCTGCAAGTACACAACATAGAGAAAGTATGTGTGACATTGAGTGGTAGATGTGACGTGGAGTGGTAGATGTGACATGAAGTGGTAGATGAGACATGAAGTGGTAGATGTGACATAAAGTTGTACATGTGACATAGAGTGGTAGATGTGACATGGAGTGCTAGATGTGACATGGAGTGCTAGATGTGACATGAAGTGGTAGATGTGACTTTGAGTGGTAGATGTGACATGGATTGGTAGATGTGACATTGAGGGGTAGATGTGACATTGAGTGGTAGATGTGACATGCAGTGGTAGATGTGACATGAAGTGGTAGATGTGACATGGAGTAGTAGATGTGACATTGAGTGGTAGATGTGACATTGAGTGTTAGATGTGACATGGAGTGGTAGATGTGACATGGAGTGGTAGATGTGTCATGGAGTGGTAGGTGTGATATGAAGTGGTAGATGTGACATGGAGTGGTACATGTGACATGAAGTGGTAGATGTGACATAGAAAGGTAGATTTGGCATGAGGTCGTAGATGTGACATGGAGTGGTACATGTGGCATGAAGTGGAAGATGTGACATGGAGTGGTAGATGTGACATGGAGTGGTAGATGTGACATGGAGTGGTAGATGTGACATAAAGTTGTAGATTTGACATGAAGTGGTAGATGTGACATGAATTTGTAGATGTGACATGGAGTGGTAGATGTGCCATGGAGTGGTAGATGTGACATGGAGTGGTAGGTGTTACATGGAGTGGTAGATGTGACATGAAGTGGTAGATGTTACATTGAGTGGTAGATGTGACATGAAGTGGTAGCTTTGACATAAAGTTGTCGATGTGACATGAAGTGGTAGATGTGACATGGAGTGGTAGATGTGACATGGAGTGGTAGATGTGACATGGAGTGGTAGATGAGACGTGAAGTGGTAGATGTGACATAAAGTTGTACATGTGACATAATGTGGTAGGTTTGACATGAAGTGGTAGATGTGACATGAAGTGGTAGATGTGACATGAAGTGGAATATTTGACATTGAGTGGTAGATGTGACATGGAATTGTAGATGTGACATTAAGTTGTAGATGTGACATGAAGTGGTAGATGTGACATGGAGTGGTATATTGTGACATAGAGTGGTAGATGTGAAATGAAGTGGTAGATGAGACATGAAATTGTACATGTGACATGGTGTGGTAGATGTGACATGGAGTGGTAGATGTGGCATGGAGTGGTAGATGTGACATGGAGTGGTAAATGAGACATGAAGTGGTAGAAGTGACATAAAGTTGTATATGTGACATGGAGTGGTAGATGTGAAATGGAGTGGTAGATGTGACATTGAGTGGTAGATGTGACATGGAGTGGTAATTGTGACATAAAGTTGTAGATATGACATGGAGTGTAAGATGTGAAATTGAGTCATAGATGTGACATGGAGTGGTAGATGTGACATTATGTTGTAGATATGACATGGAGTGGTAGATGTGACATTGAGTGGTAGATGTGACATTGAGTGGTAGATGTGACATGGAGTGGTAGATGTGACATTGAGTGGTAGATGTGACATCGAGTGGTAGTTGTGACATAAAGTTGTAGATATGACATGGAGTGGTAGATGTGACATTGAGTGGTAGATGTGACATGGAGTGGTAGTTGTGACATAAAAATGTAGATATGACATGGAGTGGTAGATATGACATGGAGTGGTAGATGTGACATTGAGTGGTAGATGTGACATGGAGTGGTAGTTGTGACATAAAAATGTAGATATGACATGGAGTGGTAGATGTGACATTGAGTGGTAGATGTGACATTGAGTGGTAGATGTGACATGAAGTGGTAGATATGACATGGAGTGGTAGATGTGACATGGAGTTGTAGATGTGACATGGAGTGGTAGATGTGACATGAAGTGGTAGATGTGACATTGAGTGGTAGATGTGACATTGAGTGGTAGATGTGACATGCAGTGGTAGATGTGACATGGAGTGGTAGATGTGACATGGAGTAGTAGATGTGACATTGAGTGGTAGATGTGACATTGAGTGAGGATGTGACATGGAGTGGTAGATGTGACACTGAGTGGTAGATGTGTCATGGAGTGGTAGGTGTGATATAAAGTGGTAGTTGTGACATGGAGTGGTAGATGTGACATGAAGTGGTAGAAGTGACATTGAGTTGTAGATGTGACATTGAATGTTAGATGTGACATGGAGTGGTAGATGTGACATGGAGTGGTAGATGTGACATGAAGTGGTAGATGTGACATTGAGTGGTAGATGTGACATAGAAGGGTAGATGTGGCATGAGGTCGTAGATGTGACATGGAGTGGTAGATGTGGCATGAAGTGGTAGATGTGACATGGAGTGGTAGATGTGACATGGAGTGGTAGATGTGACATGGAGTGGTAGATGTGACATAAAGTTGTAGATTTGACATGAAGTGGTAGATGTGACATGAATTTGTAGATGTGACATGGAGTGGTAGATGTGCCATGGAGTGGTAGATGTGACATGGAGTGGTAGATGTTACATGGAGTGGTAGATGTGACATGAAGTGATAGATGTTACATTGAGTGGTAGATGTGACATGAAGTGGTAGCTGTAAAATAAAGTTGTCGGTGTGACATGAAGTGGTAGATGTGACAAAGAGTGGTAGATGTGACATGGAGTGGTAGATGTGACATGGAGTGGTAGATGAGACGTGAAGTGGTAGATGTGACATAAAGTTGCACAAGTGACATGATGTGGTAGGTTTGACATGAAGTGGTAGATGTGACATGAAGTGGTAGATGTGACATGAAGTGGAATATTTGACATTGAGTGGTAGATGTGACATGGAATTGTAGATGTGACATTAAGTTGTAGATGTGACATGAAGTGGTAGATGTGACATGGAGTGGTATATTGTGACATGGAGTGGTAGATGTGACATGAAGTGGTAGAAGTGACATAAAGTTGTATATGTGACATGGAGTGGTAGATGTGAAATGGAGTGGTAGATGTGACATTGAGTGGTAGATGTGACATGGAGTGGTAATTGTGACATAAAGTTGTAGATATGACATGCAGTGTAAGATGTGAAATTGAGTGGTAGATGTGACATGGAGTGGTAGATGTGACATAAAGTTGTAGATATGATATGGAGTGTAAGATGTGAAATTGAGTGGTAGATGTGACATGGAGTGGTAGATGTGACATAAAGTTGTAGATATGACATGGAGTGGTAGATGTGACATTGAGTGGTAGATGTGACATTGAGTGGTAGATGTGACATGAAGTGGTAGATGTGACATTGAGTGGTAGATGTGACATTGAGTGGTAGTTGTGACATGGAGTGGTACATGTGACATGAAGTACTAGATGTGACATAAAGTTGAACATGTGAAATGGTGTGGTAGATGTGACATGGAGAGGTAGATGTTCATGGAGTGGTAGATGTGACATGGAGTGGCAGATGAGAAATGAAGTGGTAGATGTGACATAAAGTTGAATATGTGACAGGAAGTGGTAGATGTGACTTGGAGTGGTAGATGTGACATGGAATGGTAGGTGTGACATGAAGTGGTAGATGTGACATGGAGTCGTAGATGTGACATGAAGTTGTAGATGTGACATTGAGTTTTAGATGTGACATGGACTGGTAGATGTGACATGGAGTGGTAGATATGACATGAAGTGGTAGATGTGACATGAAGTGGTATATTTGACATTGAGTGGTAGATGTGACATGGAGTGGTAGATGTGACATTAAGTTGTAGATGTGACATGAAGTGGTAGATGTGACATGGAGTGGTAGATGCGACATGGAGTGGTAGATGTGACATGAAGTGGAATATTTGACATTGAGTGGTAGATGTGACATGGAATTGTAGATGTGACATTAAGTTGTAGATGTGACATGAAGTGGTAGATGTGACATGGAGTGGTATATTGTGACATGGAGTGGTAGATGTGACATGAAGTGGTAGAAGTGACATAAAGTTGTATATGTGACATGGAGTGGTAGATGTGAAATGGAGTGGTAGATGTGACATTGAGTGGTAGATGTGACATGGAGTGGTAATTGTGACATAAAGTTGTAGATATGACATGGAGTGTAAGATGTGAAATTGAGTGGTAGATGTGACATGGAGTGGTAGATGTGACATAAAGTTGTAGATATGACATGGAGTGTAAGATGTGAAATTGAGTGGTAGATGTGACATGGAGTGGTAGATGTGACATAAAGTTGTAGATATGACATGGAGTGGTAGATGTGACATTGAGTGGTAGATGTGACATTGAGTGGTAGATGTGACATGAAGTGGTAGATGTGACATTGAGTGGTAGATGTGACATTGAGTGGTAGTTGTGACATGGAGTGGTACATGTGACATGAAGTACTAGATGTGACATAAAGTTGAACTTGTGAAATGGTGTGGTAGATGTGACATGGAGAGGTAGATGTTCATGGAGTGGTAGATGTGACATGGAGTGGCAGATGAGAAATGAAGTGGTAGATGTGACATAAAGTTGTATATGTGACAGGAAGTGGTAGATGTGACTTGGAGTGGTAGATGTGACATGGAATGGTAGGTGTGACATGAAGTGGTAGATGTGACATGGAGTCGTAGATGTGACATGAAGTTGTAGATGTGACATTGAGTTTTAGATGTGACATGGACTGGTAGATGTGACATGGAGTGGTAGATATGACATGAAGTGGTAGATGTGACATGAAGTGGTATATTTGACATTGAGTGGTAGATGTGACATGGAGTGGTAGATGTGACATTAAGTTGTAGATGTGACATGAAGTGGTAGATGTGACATGGAGTGGTAGATGCGACATGGAGTGGTAGATGTGACATGAAGTACTAGATGTGACATAAAGTTGAACATGTGAAATGGTGTGGTAGATGTGACATGGAGAGGTAGATGTTCATGGAGTGGTAGATGTGACATGGAGTGGCAGATGAGAAATGAAGTGGTAGATGTGACATAAAAATGTAAATATGACATGGAGTGGTAGAAGTGACATTGAGTGGTAGATGTGACAATGAGTGGTAGATGTGACATGAAGTGGTAGATATGACATGGAGTGGTAGATGTGACATGGAGTGGTAGGTGTGACATGAAGTGGTAGATTGACATGGAGTCGTAGATGTGACATGAAGTTGTAGATGTGACATTGAGTTTTAGATGTGACATGGACTGGTAGATGTGACATGGAGTGGTAGATATGACATGAAGTGGTAGATGTGACATGAAGTGGTATATTTGACATTGAGTGGTAGATGTGACATGGAGTGGTAGATGTGACATTAAGTTGTAGATGTGACATGAAGTGGTAGATGTGACATGGAGTGGTAGATGCGACATGGAGTGGTAGATGTGACATGAAGTACTAGATGTGACATAAAGTTGAACATGTGAAATGGTGTGGTAGATGTGACATGGAGAGGTAGATGTTCATGGAGTGGTAGATGTGACATGGAGTGGCAGATGAGAAATGAAGTGGTAGATGTGACATAAAGTTGTATATGTGACAGGAAGTGGTAGATGTGACTTGGAGTGGTAGATGTGACATGGAATGGTAGATGTGACATGAAGTTTTAGATATGACATAGAAGGGTAGATGTGGCATGAGGTGGTAGATTTGACATTGAGTGGTAGATGTGGCATGAAGTTTTAAATGTCACATGGAGTGGTAGATGTGACAGGAAGTGGTAGATGTGACATGGAGTGGTAAATGTGACATGGAGTGGTAGATGTGACATGAAGTTGTACATGTGACATGGTGTGGTAGATGTGACATGGAGTGGTAGATGTGGCAAGGAGTGGTAGATGTGGCATGGAGGGGCAAATGAGACATGAAGTGGTAGAAGTGACATAAAGTTGTATATGTGACATGGAGTGGTAGATGTGAAATGGTGTGGTAGATGTGACATTGAAGGGTAGATGTGACATGGAGTGGTAATTGTGACATAAAGTTGTAGATATGACATGGAGTGGTAGATGTGATATTGAGTGGTAGATGTGACATGGAGTGGTAGTTGTGACATAAAGTTGTAGATATGACATGGAGTGGTAGATGTGACATTGAGTTGTAGATGTGACATTGAGTGGTAGATGTGACATGGAGTGTTAGATGTGACATGAAGTGGTAGATGTGACATTGAGTGGTAGATGCGACATGGAGTGGTAGTTGTGACATAAAGTTGTAGATGTGACATGAAGTGGTAGATGTGACATTAAGTGGTTGATGTGACATGGAGTTGTAGATGTGACATGGAGTGGTAGATGTGACATGGAGTGGTAGAAGTGACATGGAGTGGTAGATGTGACATGGAGTGGTAGATGTGACATGGAGTGGTAGATGTGACATGGAGTGGTAGATGAGACGTGAAGTGGTAGATGTGACATGGAGTGGTAGATGTGACATGAATTGTAGATGTGACATGGAGTGGTAGATATGACATGGAATGGTAGATGTGACATGGAGTGGTAGATATGACATGGAATGGTAGATGTGACATGAAGTGGTAGATTTGACATTGAGTGGTAGATGTGACATGGAGTGGTAGATGTGACATGACGTGGTAGATGTTATATGAAGTGGTAGATGTGACATGGAGTGGTAGATGTGACAGGAAGTGGTAGATGTGACTTGGAGTGTTAGATGTGACATGGAATGGTGGATGTGACATGAAGTTTTAGATATGACATAGAAGGGTAGATGTGGCATGAGGTGGTAGATTTGACATTGAGTGGTAGATGTGGCATGAAGTTTTAAATGTCACATGGAGTGGTAGATGTGACAGGAAGTGGTAGATGTGACATGGAGTGGTAAATGTGACATGGAATGGTAGATGTGACATGGAGTTTTAGATGTGACAAGGAGTGGTGGATGTGACATGAAGTGGTAGATGTGATATGGAGTGGTAGATGTGACATAAAGTTGTATATGTGACAGGAAGTGGTAGATGTGACTTGGAGTGGTAGATGTGACATGGAATGGTAGATGTGACATGAAGTTTTAGATATGACATAGAAGGGTAGATGTGGCATGAGGTGGTAGATTTGACATTGAGTGGTAGATGTGGCATGAAGTTTTAAATGTCACATGGAGTGGTAGATGTGACAGGAAGTGGTAGATGTGACATGGAGTGGTAAATGTGACATGGAGTGGTAGATGTGACATGAAGTTGTACATGTGACATGGTGTGGTAGATGTGACATGGAGTGGTAGATGTGGCAAGGAGTGGTAGATGTGGCATGGAGGGGCAAATGAGACATGAAGTGGTAGAAGTGACATAAAGTTGTATATGTGACATGGAGTGGTAGATGTGAAATGGTGTGGTAGATGTGACATTGAAGGGTAGATGTGACATGGAGTGGTAATTGTGACATAAAGTTGTAGATATGACATGGAGTGGTAGATGTGATATTGAGTGGTAGATGTGACATGGAGTGGTAGTTGTGACATAAAGTTGTAGATATGACATGGAGTGGTAGATGTGACATTTAGTTGTAGATGTGACATTGAGTGGTAGATGTGACATGGAGTGTTAGATGTGACATGAAGTGGTAGATGTGACATTGAGTGGTAGATGCGACATGGAGTGGTAGTTGTGACATAAAGTTGTAGATGTGACATGAAGTGGTAGATGTGACATTAAGTGGTTGATGTGACATGGAGTTGTAGATGTGACATGGAGTGGTAGATGTGACATGGAGTGGTAGAAGTGACATGGAGTGGTAGATGTGACATGGAGTGGTAGATGTGACATGGAGTGGTAGATGTGACATGGAGTGGTAGATGAGACGTGAAGTGGTAGATGTGACATGGAGTGGTAGATGTGACATGAATTGTAGATGTGACATGGAGTGGTAGATATGACATGGAATGGTAGATGTGACATGGAGTGGTAGATATGACATGGAATGGTAGATGTGACATGAAGTGGTAGATTTGACATTGAGTGGTAGATGTGACATGGAGTGGTAGATGTGACATGACGTGGTAGATGTTATATGAAGTGGTAGATGTGACATGGAGTGGTAGATGTGACAGGAAGTGGTAGATGTGACTTGGAGTGTTAGATGTGACATGGAATGGTGGATGTGACATGAAGTTTTAGATATGACATAGAAGGGTAGATGTGGCATGAGGTGGTAGATTTGACATTGAGTGGTAGATGTGGCATGAAGTTTTAAATGTCACATGGAGTGGTAGATGTGACAGGAAGTGGTAGATGTGACATGGAGTGGTAAATGTGACATGGAATGGTAGATGTGACATGGAGTTTTAGATGTGACAAGGAGTGGTGGATGTGACATGAAGTGGTAGATGTGATATGGAGTGGTAGATGTGACATGGAGTGGTAGATGTGACATGAAGTTCTAGATGTAACAAGGAGCGGTAGATGTGACATTGAGTGGTAGATGTGACATGAAGTGGTAGATGTGACATGAAGGGGTAGATGTGACAGGAAAATGTAGATTTGACATTGACTGGTCGATGTGACATTGAGTGGTTGATGTGACATAAAGTTGTAGATGTGAAATGAAGTGGTAGATGTGACATGGAGTGGTAGATGTGACATAGAGTGGTAGATGTGACAATGAGTGGTTGATGTGACATTGAGTGGTAAATGTGACATGGAGTGGTAGATGAGACATGAAGTGGTAGATATTACATAAAGTTGTACATGTTACATGGTGTGGTAGATGTGACATGAGTGGTAGATGTGGCATGGAGTGGTAGATGTGACATGGAGTGGTAGATGAGACAAGAAGTGGTAGATGTGACATTAAGTTGTATATGTGACATGGAGTGGTAAATGTGACATGGAGTGGTAGATGTGACATGAGTGGTAGATGTGACATGAAGTGGTAGATGTGACATTGAGTGGTAGATGTGACTGAGTGTGGACATGGAGTGTTAGTTGTGACATAAGGTTGTAGATGTGACATGAAGTGGTAGATGTGACATGGAGTGGTAGATGTGACATTGAGTGGTAGATGTGACATGGAGTGGTAGATGTGACATGGAATGGTAAATGTGACATGGAGTGGTAGATGTGACATGAAGTTGTAGATGTGACATGAATTTTTAGATTTGACATGGAGTGGTAGGTGTGACATGGAATGGAAAATGTGACATGGAGTGGTAGATTGGACATGAAGTGGTAGATGTGACATGGAGTGGTAGATGTGACATGAAGTGGTAGATGTGACATGAATGGTAAATGTGACATGGAGTGGTAGATGTGACATGGAGTGGTAGATTGGACATGAAGTGGTAGAGGTGACATGAAGTGGTAGATGTGACAGGAAGTGTTAGGTGTGACATGGAGTGGTAGATGTGACATGGAGTGGTGGATGGGAAATGAAGTGGTAGAGTTGACTTGAAGTGGTAGATGTGACAGGAAGTGGTAGGTGTGACATGGAGTGGTAGATGTGACATGGAGTGGTGGATGTGACATGGAATGGTTGATGTGACATGGAGTGGTAGATTTGACATTTAGTTGTAGATGTGACATGAAGTGGTAGATGTGACATGGAGTTGTAGATGTTACATGGAGTGGTAGATGTGACATGGAGTGGTAGATGTGACATAGAGTGGTACATGTGACATGGAGTGGTAAGTGTGACATGGGGTGGTAGATGGGACATGGAGTGGTAGATGTGACATGGTGTGGTAAATGTGTCATTGAGTGGTAGATGGGACATGGAGTGGTAGTCGTGACATGGAGTTGTAGCTGTGACATGGAGTGGTAGATGTGACATGAAGTGGTAGGTGTGACATGGAGTGGTAGATGTGACATGGAGTGGTAGATGTGATATGGAGTGTTAAATGTGACATGGTTTAAGGACAATAATTATCCCCTGGATTTTAATATATGAGCTGACCTACAATTGCTTATATAATTGAGTTGAACTGTTTTCAGTTAAGGGAGTAGATCAAATGAGCTGGAGTATGTATAGAAGTACGCAGTGTGTTTGTGGCAGGGCGTGTTGACATTAATAGTCACATTAATATTAATGTAAACATGACTCTAAAAGAAATGGTTGTTTTTTAAAATCCCGATATTCCACAGTCGATACACGCCTCTTGATTTGAAGCACAAACACAGAATTGCTACCGGTGAGTGTGTAAGAAAGAAAGAGAGAGTAAAAGAGACAGAGAAAGAAAGGAATACTGACAGACAAAAAGAGAGACGAGATAATGGTATTATGTTCCAAAAAAAAATAACAATATGCTGTCAATTTCCTCATTTATAGTTTAACGACATAGTAGCTAGAGGTTAATGCCCTTCGTTGGTGGGGTTAGATAATTATTCATTATTGTTTTCAAAAAATTAGACTTTACATTAATTCGTGAGCTGTCCACAACCTCCATCATTAAACTTGTGACTTGCCGAGTTCTTAGTTTGCGCTCCTTATTCGTTAAACGTGATCGTGGCCTATCAATGCTATCATAGAGGCATAGAGAAAAGGCATGAAACTGTTCAAATTTCTGTTGATTGATGAGACAGTGGTCAAATTGTTTGATGAGACAGTGGTCAAATTGATGAGACAGTGGTCACATTGTTTGATGAGACAGTGGTCAAATTGTTTGATGAGACAGTGGTCAAATTGTTTGATGAGACAGTGGTCAAATTGTTTGATGAGACAGTGGTCAAATTGTTTGTTGAGACAGTGGTCAAATTGTTTGATGAGACAGTGGTCACATTGTTTGATGAGACAGTGGTCAAATTGTTTGATGAGACAGGGGTCAAATTGTTTGACGAATGGCAATGAACAGAATAGAACGGATACGATACCATGGGAAGCATTTTTTTTTCTTTTTCTTTTTCGAACTTGATCAAGCACATAGTAGTCGATGTTTTATTCTAGAATGATGAGTACCAGAACTTGATCAAGCACATAGTAATCGATGTTTTATTTAGAATGATGAGTACCAGAACTTGATCAAGCACACAGAAATCGATTTTTTTATTTAGAATGATGAGTACCAGAACTTGATCAAGCACATAGTGATCGATGTTTTGTCTAGAATGATGAGCACCAGAGCACATGCTATTGTTTCTTTGTTCTAGGGGTGTACCGAATTCAATTTTTTAAAATCTGGTCGGAACCGGATTAGGCCGGATTTATAAGTGAAATCTGGCAGAACCCGGAACCGGAGACGGTTTTGAGAAAAAAATTACCGGATTCCGGATTTGCGTAGCCGGAGCTATTATATATATTTTTTATGGCTCTACCGACCAGCCGGATTTGGCCGGATTTATGAAGTGAAATTCTGCAGGAGCCAAAGCCGGAGCCGGATTTGTACAAATGGCCGGATTCCGGATTTGCCGGAGCCGAAATCCGGTACACCCTTACTTTGATCAAACTGTCGACTGGGGAATCCGTGGCATCAGCTGTATGTGCACCGCCTAAAATGTTCCGACCATGTTATCATTTATCTAAATACTACAAAATGTAACACTTTGCTGATAAATTTGTTATTTTTTTATAGTTAGCTTAGAAATAAAATAATTATTGTTTAATGATAATGGTAGAATATTTGACTGCACACATGAGGCATGAACCTTTACTAAACACAGGTGAAAACTTTAATTTCCCCTAACATCAAGACATAACGGACATGCGAAATCAAATATCATGATATCAAGAGAACCCATGGCAACAGGTCTACATGCTTCTTCTCTAATGGCAATCAGTCTTAAGTCTAAAAGAAACATGTCTAACTCTTCTTCTTATCTTATCTTTACAGACGCTCCTTCTATGCAGAAGATAGTTGCGTCCACAGACCATTACAGATGTTCTGTTGGCAAGTGATGCAGCGTTCACAGGCCACGGCTTTGTGGGTTCCACGCATTACCCAGCCGCCTAACTACATGTAGTGTTAGGTACCCATTCGGAGCGGGGTGACTCAGGGACGCCCTAGGCCCCGGGAACAAACCATTGACTTCACACGGATTCGAACACGTGACCATCGGTACGACAGTCCAGTGCGCTGCTACTCGACCACAGCAATAAGTCTAACGGATATAAGTAGTAGGTGTAACCACAATGTCTAAAGACAATATAATCTGACGGCTAAAAATCTAATCGCAGAAAATCTTACAAAAAATATGATGATCTTGTGGAAAATGGTCCAACTGCAGCTGGTCTAACGGCAACAGGTCAAACCAAAGCTGGTGTAACGGCAACAAGTGAAACGGCAATTATTATAGTAGCAGGTCTAACGGCAACAAGTCTATCGACAACAGGTCTAGTCTAGCACGTGTCCAATCACTGTAAACACTTATCAAATCGAACTGTACCATCAACACGCACCTTGGACATGCTCCGTGACCAGCACAAGCAGCGCGATCTAAACATGCCACGATCACTTCTCACATTGAACCCGCTCGCCAACTATCCGACTTTCACCATTTTTTTGGACCTGAATCAGCTCTTGCTCTTTTTTTTTAAAATATACTTTCAATTCCGTGTCGTCTGTTGTCGACGTTTCCCTCCAAACGACGGGCGAGCGCGTCCCCCGAACTGCAGCGTGCGGTTAGGTGGATGAATTTGTCGTGTGGTCTGGTCGCGCGTGCGTGAGTGAACGACAGTGGGGGGGGTAGGGGTGAGGAGAAACGAGGGGCTGGGTTGGGCCGTGGTGGCCGTAGTGTAATGAGACTCTGATTGTCGCCGTAGGCGTAGTTAGCTCAATCTTGGCAAGTGTTGGCCCGCGAGCGGTGGTGTGTTCCGTTAGTTGGGGTGCTGCTGCTGTTGAGGCTAACAAGGGTTGGAAAGACTTAAAACTGTGTACGTCAATGTTAAAGAGTTAGTTAGTCATGCCCGGAAAATTTTTTAAATAATTTTAGTTGCTCCAAGGAAGCGGTGAAAAGACGAATTATTTCTTACTTGTATGGTTGGCATTGTTTATCTTAAAGGCACCATTGCTAGCTTAGGGTCTACCATGAAAGGCTACAGACAAAGAAGGCAGAACTGTACATGCTAGAAATATCTATGGTTGTATAGACATATTTGTGCAGTGGTACCTCGGTATACGTCTGACGTCTTCTTTGGTTTAAGTCCAACTTGGTGTACTTCCTGTTTGGAGGCGAAAAATTTTGCTTGGTATACAAACTTTGTTAGGAATACAACCTGCGTGCTTCACGGAATTTTGGCCGACTTCCACCCATCGCCCTCGTCCCATGTCGTCACAAAAAGTTAGACACCCCCCCCCCACTCAAACAGGATGTGATAAGGCTGCGCCCACCCCCCACCCCCCTCCCAATAAAGTCGTCTTTCCTTTTTGAAAATTAGAATGTTTCAAATAACTTTTGTGTCATTTGAGTTTCTATTTAATGTGAATGTTTGTCGCACGATGGGTATTATATTGAACACTAGTGTATCACCCGTCAAAAATGACGGAAGTTTTCAAAATAAATACGCATCAGATTTTTAAAAAGCGTAATACAGAACTTTCATTTCTTTTATTTATTTTTATTTGATTCTTTTATTATCATATTGAACAATTTTATGCGGAACGTTCGAAAAGTGTTATTTTTGGTGCAGTAATTTTGTGCGCTGCTTTCTAAAACTATAAAACAAAATCGATCGCAGCGCCACCAAACAGCATTAAAAATTACATCCATACATACAGACATCGGGAATTATGTATATTTATAATCGTACTTGAATAATAAATAATGCGTGTGATAATGAACATAATCAATACCTCAATAATCAAAAGGAAGCGGCAAATCTCACCATAGCATACACTTAGACTCAAAAGAATAAAATAAATAGAGGTAACAAAAGATTTTTAAAAACCACTTGTTTATAAGTGGACTAGAAAGAAGAAAATAAATTAAGAATTATAAGTTCAAGTACCTTCGTTTAACATGACAAAAAACATGGGGAGGGTGCTTGTGATGTTTTACATATGCAGTTCACTCATTCTCTCACTTATAGATCTCTTTTGGCTTCTAAATTATAAATCTTTAATTTTTATACCAAACACCTATCTTTGTTTTGTATTTCTAAATTAGAATGGGATTTTGAAGAACCCGCCCCACGTTTTTAGTCATGTTAAATGAAAGTACTTGAACTTTTAAGTTTTAATTTACTTTCTTCTTTTTAGTTCACTTATAAACACGTGGTTTAAAAAAAATAATAATTTTTCACCTCTATTTATTTGCGAAAATGGCTGACCCTCGCTAGGGTCGTCCAATCACAGTTTATGTTTGGCAAGCTAGGGTGGTGAAGGGTGGTGGGCATGTAGATAATCGCAGTGCGAGTGTATCAAGACCAACAATGCGTCGGTAGGTCCACCACACCGACGTTAACTCGCGTTGTTTCGATTTGTTCGTGCTGTAGTTTGTGTCCGTTCTTTTCCCCCTTTCTTTGCACTATCCATGAGCAAGTCTGCGGCGTATGCTCAGCCGCGGAGCGTATCTAGTATGAAATAAAATCGTGAGATTGACACTGACCACATGGCCCTGGTCATCTCACCCTCCCTGACAGCCCGTGATGGGATTTATATCTCAGTCAGAAATGACAAGAAACGAAACGAGGTAAAGGATTGGGTCCAGTCAAGTATATATAGTGTATTTATATTGTTGGTTTTCCCTTTTTGTTTTTTTCGATGATATTTTAATGGTTTGTTTTTGTTTTGTTAATGGGTTGTCGTGGTGAGGCTGAAAGGATTTTCATATTTCAAAATACATCTAAAAGTTAATAGTAATATATGTAAATTATCAAAAATTTACCACAAAAAAATAACGTATGTCGTCAAAAAATTCTTATGCGTCTTTACTTTCTGAATTATTTATTGATAGACAATCAGTAAAGACATTTGTAAGGCGCTAAACAAATTTTCTTATGACATTACAGGGTGTCCTCGGGTTACGCCAGTCCCGAATTTCGCTGTTTCGCGGCTACGAACGCGCCCCAATAAAAATATATAAAATAATATTACGCGTCATTCCGTCTTTTTTTTTAAATCGTTTTTTTTTAAAACATGTTTATGGGGTAAGGAATTGTTCATTTTTAATAGCACTGTACGTACAGTGCTGTACAGTATATTTTATTATTTGTTTATGTTTTAGGGAGAGGAAGACCGGCTCACCCAGTATATACGCAAATTTGGTTGTTTACATCGTCTCTCTCTCTCTCTCTCTCTCTTTCTCTCTCTCTCTCTCTCTCTCTCTCCCTCTCTCTCTCTCTCTCTCTCTCTCTCTCTCTCTCTCTCTCTCTCCCTCTCTCTCTCTATCGCGTGTTTTTTTTTAAATTCTTCCAAGTGGTAAGGATTGTTATATCTTTTTAAATACTTTTAATGTCATTAAGTGTTACATTTATTTATAGCACTGTATGTACAGTACTTTAGGGCATATATTATGTATATATTTTAATGTTCCGACTTACACTGATGGGTTGCGACGTTTCTTAAGAACGGATCAAAGTCGTACCTCGAGGACTACCTGTATTCGATAACAACCAATCTCTAATTCATATACCCACACTATTATCGACATATCGCAATACTTAACTCATATAGGCCCCAGTATTCTCGACATATCCCAATACTAGACTCATATAGGCGTCAGTATTTTCGACATATCCCAATACTAGACTCGTATAGGCGCCAGTATTTTCGACATATCCCAATACTAGACTCATATAGGCCCCAGTATTCTCGAATATCCCAATACTAGACTCATATAGTCCCCAGTATTCTCGACATATCCCAATACTAGACTCATAAAACCCCACAGCTATTGGCATATCCCAATACTAATCTTGTATAGCCAAACTATTACGAACATATCCCAGACCCTAACTCGTCTTGCCATGACACAATCCATGTCCGGTATACCATCCACAATCCATGTCCGGTATGCCATCCACAATCCATGTCCGGTATGCCATCCACAATCCATGTCCGGTATGCCATCCACAAATCCATTGATTTCACCGCTACATAAAACATTGTTCAACAAATCAGAAAATTCAAAATTATTTTTACAATTTCTATTTATCTTATCTTCTTATCTTATCTGTTTCAGACGCTCCTTCTATACAGAAGATTATTGCGTCCTACGCTTATCTATGGTTTGTGTTTAGTCATGCATTCTTAATAGAGTTTTAAATGTTGATAAAGTGTTGGCTTTCCTTCTTTCTTCAGGCAACCCATTCCACGCCCGAATTCCGGACGGGAAGAACGAAAATTTGCATGAGTTTGTTCTTGCATACGGAATAAGAAAGGTGTTTTTATCCTTATGTCTATCTCAGGGTTGTATTAAGTTATCTTTGTGTTGTATTTCTAAATTAGAGTTAATTGCTTTATGTATGATTACTACTTTACTCTTGGTTCTTCTATCCTCTATTGTTTCAAGGTTTAATGATTTAACTAATGGTGTTATTCTAGTCAGTTTTGAATATTCTCCAGTAATGAATCTGGCAGCTCTTTTTTGAATTCGTTCTAGTTTATCAATGTTTTCTTTGGTGGATGGGTCCCATACAGAAGATGCATATTCTAGTACAGGTCTCACCAAAGTGAGATAGCATTTTAGTTTTATATCTTTATTACATTTGTAAAGGTTTCTTTTTATAAAGCCTAAGGTTTTGTTTGATTTTTTAATAACTTCATTGACATGGGGATTCCATGATAATTTCTCATTTATTATGACTCCTAAGTATTTTGCATCTTTAGTTTGGGTTAGTTCCTTTCCATGAATGAAATATTTTGAATTTATTTTTTCTTTTTAAGAAAATGTCAATTTCTTCAACATGCGGAATATATGTCAGACGTTAGAAAGAAACAAAAAATGTTTTTTAATTGTGTCATTAAAGTCTGTATTCCTAAAGAAACTGCGTTGCGAAGCTAAAGATTCTTCAAAGAAATCCAGATACAGTTCGAATCTCTAGGCCAATAACTATTACCGGCTCAATATTTGGCTCTCCAGCAGTTCATCTTTTCGGCCATGTTTTCTCTGCCACTCTCTGACTCAGTTTTGCTTTTTGTCCTATTGACCTAAGACTAATCAGAGAATCGAGCTAAGGGACCTAACGCTGTCATCATGTGCTCAATGTTTACAGTTGATCTCAGTGTGCTAAGAATAGCGGCGGAGATTCGATTATTCGTAGTCTTCTTGACTCGGAGGAACGATACATTTCTAAATGGTGTTTCGATGTGGTAGCTGTGGTAGTCAGTTGTATTTGTGGTAATTTATGTCGTTGTAGTACATCAGCAGTTGTTGTGGTAGACGTTGTGGTATTTGTTGTGGTTGCTGTGGTACTAAATTCACTTTCACCCACACGTCAAAATGCTTTTCACCAATCATTCATTTTACCCTATGAATATTTGTTTACAATATTTATATTGTTGAAAAAAATTACAATTTCTGTACCTGCCGTACAAAATTAGCTGGCATCTTATATTTATTACCAAATGTGCATTAATCTCAAAGTAATGTTACAATGTCAATCTTGTCTTTTAATGTCTCGAGACAGAGAAATGCTAAACGGCGAGATCGGTAGATAATGTTACAGAAAGATTTCTTGCATGCAGTGATGTACACAACTGAATCTCTAAAAACATTGGAACCTTCAGGTATGCATTCTCAGAACTGGACTCTTAAAATTGGGTCGTCAGTTTTGTTATTTATAAATTTAGACAAATGTTAACTATGCCATGAAATTAGACTTTCCATCGGGGACTATATTTACCTATATGTCATAAAGGCAACACGTCAGTGCTAAAGATGTCGTATTTCTTTTTTAAAATTACATTAATACCTAAAGACATGACGAATGTTCATTTTAAGCTGTCGGGCTGCGCGGTCGCGCAGCTATATCTGACCGACGCCGCACTGTAGTTAAGAATTACCGCGCAAGCAAATTTTGTAAAACATTCCATCAAATCATTAACGCTGTATAATTTTACACACGAGTTTTTCACTTTGCACAAGGACCAATGAAACTTAGAGGGAACATTGGACAAGACAGACCTTTCATATCAAACAGCTTCTGATCCCTATTCTACTTGATTTCATAATGTACAGTTATTGCGCTCTAGGGCAGTCTGTATTAATTTGCAGAAACCTTGGGGGTTTTTTTCGTGGACGACACGGGTAGTCTGCTCAAAAATAGAAATCCCAAAAAATCAATTTTTTTTATAGAAACTACCTGGTGGAAAAATTCAACCTAATGTTTTAAAACAACGTCGTTTATGAAATTAAAATTCTTTTTCTGTTTTTTAATTTTTTTATTATTCAATATTAAAACATGGATGTGTATACAAGTATCAAAGAGTCTGTTCTCCATGACTGCTATTCTGATCGATCACCTTCAAACAGAATGAGTCTAGTGCTACATTTCAACTAATGTAGATCAAGAAGTTTAGTAGGCGCTTTTTTTTATGTGTTAAAGCAATATTAATTGAATTAAATGAAATAAGGGCCCTATATTAACATATACCATGTATACAGATTCTCAGTAACAGTCGACTACAGATATCTCAGTAACAGACGACTACAGATATCTCAGTAACAGTCGACTACAGATATCTCAGTAACAGTCGACTACAGATATCTCAGTAACAGTCGACTACAGTTATTTCAGTTAGCAACCATCCATTACACATATTTCAATTAAATCCCACAAACAACTTCAAACGCCAGGTGAAGACACGGAAATCCTTTCTTGTATTCCTGAGTCCGATTTTAGAGTCTAGCAGACAGGGAGAAATGTAACAGATCAAAACGTTCTTGTAATTGTAATCTTCGGACAAAACATCTTCATGAAATCTAAAAATATATGTTACTGGTTTATTTTGTTACGGAGGCATTCTTAATTTTTCTAAACATACCAACGCCATCAGAAAAAAAAGGATAATTTTCATACATTTTCTTTTCAATCTTACTTGTAATCTACATTTGTTTCTGTGAGCATTATTCTCAGATAAGAATAAACTTTTGTCAGGTAAGGAAGGTATCAGTATGAGTAACTCGACTAAAGTATTTGAGAATAGTGATCTATATTGTGGTATAAATGGCTCAAGTTATAGTAAAAAGTCCACGGTCCACCATGGGACATGGGAAACAGTACATGTGTCACAGCTTCGTGTGTACGCTGTTTTTCGCATTGTTGTTTGACGTCATATCCTGCTCTCTGTTGGAATCATCAGTCAGTCAATCAACAGATGACATAAGGTCAAAGGTTGTCTTGTTTACAAGATATAATATACGTATATTCATCAAGTGAAAGTCAATTTTATTATCAGTGACGTAGCTTGCGTTATTAATATAATATTGGGAACAAGTACCTTTATTCTTTCCCAAAAAAGTCTACAGCAGCTAAAAATATAGAGAAATGGTACCAATCTAGGACAAATCTAGGACCGGACTAGGCCCAACCACATGCTCACACCCATCCCTAGAAACACACACACACACCATGCATCGTTCGTAACTCCTTTGATGCTACTACTTTACTAATCTGGGTTAGTCTTATCTATTCAAACATCAGCTTGCCATTAATACATTCATGTTTCTTGCTTTCTGGGCGATTTGATAACACATAGAAACGTGATAAAATAATAAACTCTCCTACCAGTGTTAATATATTTTTAAAAATATCTGCTACCAGTGTTTAGAGATTTCTTTCAGTAACTAGTGGTTCCATCATTTTTAGATGCAAGTCCCATTTATAATTGAACTAATGTAATTGAATTCCAATTAATAACTGCACAAATGTTATTTTTATGTTAAGTCTTTGTTCTTGTAAGTATATTGTAGCTAAATGACAAGCTGGTTACTTGTCACTAGTCACTTCTTTATGGTTGCTTGTTAATTGATGGTTAATTGTTAGTGATTACTTCATTGTTAGTGATTACTTCATTGTTAGTGGTTACTTCATTGTTAGTGGTTACTTCATTGTTAGTGGTTACTTCATTGTTAGTGGTTACTTCATTCAACTGTACTTAGCTCGAGTTAATATTTAGTGATTACTTCATTCAACCGTACTTAGCTCGAGTTAATTGTTAGTGGTTACTTCATTCAACTGTACTTAGCTCGAGTTAATTGTTAGTGATTACTTCATTCAACTGTACTTAGCTCGAGTTAATCATTAGTGATTACTTCATTCAACTGTACTTAGCTCGAGTTAATCATTAGTGATTACTTCATTCAACTGTACTTAGCTCGAGTTAATCATTAGTGATTACTTCATTCAACTGTACTTAGCTCCAGTAATAGAAAACTGGTTAAAATATACTTTTTAAACAAAATCAAATGGGAACACCGGAAAAAAAAGACAAGAACAACAAAAACGAGAGGTAATTTTAGCTTTAAAACACTTCACGGCAAATGTTCATTCTAACATGTAACAAGGAACAGACAGTTTACAGACAGTTTACAGACAACAGTCTTTAAGGAGAATTAACGAGAAGAATCATTCTGTGATTTTATGTTTTATTAGTTTTGTTTTGTAATCGAAAATGCAATAGTTTTAAAACTATTTGGATACACTTGGTGTATTAATTTACTAGCTTCGTTGTCCCCAGGGGCGGATTAAGACTGCTCGGGGCCCCTGGCTGCAATTCCATCTGGGGCCCTGTCCAGGTAGCGTTTATTTAAATAAAATGATTGCTAGCAGCTCATATAAGACTGTGTAACTTGTAATGCAGGGGGTCATAAGACAAAAAATTAAATAGAAGTCAATTAAATTAAAATAGAGTTACACGAATCCACACTTCATTAAAATTAGTATTTATTTCAATCTATAGAACCTTCGTTTGTGAACTTTTCTCGTGGCGAGATTTTTAATCAAGTCAGTAAAATTAAGTGAGCTTACGATTTCCCTTTCAATGCTCATTAGAGAGAGTGCTGACTAAGGCTTAGTTGTCCTGTGCAACTTCTAATTACATTATATTATTTCATTTTATTTTTCAACTTTGAAAATGATCGCTCTTAGCTGCACTTTGGTGTCATCATTGAGAGATACATGCGAAGTGCGATATGGACATTCGGAAAGGATTAAGTAAAATTTTTAGCTCTTTTCCTGACCCTGAGCCTGGGGCTGGGCAATACACGTTTTGAAGAGTTCTGAAAATTGGACTAATTCTGAAGGAAAGCAGTCAACGAAATTACTTGAATATTCTTCCATTAACTTAGGTGCTGCCCCTCGGGTGGCATCATTGCTGAGCTCAGTTAGGTTTCTAAGAAAGCCAAATTTTTCATGGATACACATGCGTCTAATCGATGTTGAAGGGCTGAAGAAAGTTTCCATGATTTCAAGAAATACCTCAACCTTGAATTTTTGTTTCAGAGAAAATACTGTTTCTGCTGATGTCCCTTCATCAAGATGACACTTTCTTATCGTATTGAAGATTGTTTATACTCTTTCTCCACGGACTTATCCTTTCTTTTTTCTTCATAGAAATGAAATTCAGAACGCTGTCTTTTAACAAACTCAAAAAGATAATTCAACAAATGTATCTTGAAGAGATGCATTCATTTTCTGAAATCTGTATAAAATTGTGTCCCAAATTTCAAGTAAAATAACGAGTTTCAGTTGTTCAAGTTCCTTCCTAAATGATTCTGCTACAAGTCGACTGTCAGGCGGCTGATTTTCGTCAGTTGCCAAGTCTTCCAGTGCTGCAATATTCTCATGGTATTATTTATTAACAGATCTTACAGCATCATGCCGGGCTGACCATCTTGTGTCAGACAAGGCTTTGTTAAAAGGTAACATTTTCAATTGTTTTTAAAGACCCTGCTAACGATGAGTAGATGCAACAAGCCAGGTATAAAGATTTTGCAGAATGAAAAAATAAGTAATTTTTTTTAAAAATCTGGTTTTAGCAGGACCACCTTCTGCTGCACTTTTCCCAACCAAATTAAGTGAATGAGCTGTGGACGGCACATAATGAGAAACACTGCTCTTCTCACTTATGATAGCCTGGACTCCGTTATACTTACCACTCACTCATATTTTCAGTATTGTATTGTGACTGTCCACGGCAATCTTGATTTTGAATGTCATTTTCTTCCAAAATATTAAATATAATTTGGGAAATTCCTGATCCAGCATGGGAATACATTGGTAAGAACTTGATGAATTCTCAACAGGAATGAATGGTATTTAGCTAATCTTATCTGCACCTTCTATACAGAATATTAATAACGGAACGCAACATGTATTTCATGTTAATTAAGGACACCGATATTCAATGTACATACAGAAATCACCTATGACCCGCTCTTAAGCAGACCCCCCCCCAGCCCAACATTTTCCCATAGATTTTGTCCCAAAAAAGTCGGCTTTAGAACGAGTATATACGGTACTAGTATTTAATTACATATTTATTCGAATATTTACTTCTTACCTCAGTCGGTCTGAAGGTCGAAGTGCCGTAACTGGTGAACAATGCACTACTAATAGTTGGTAAAAAAAATTCGAATATTGAATTATGCTATACTATGTAAAAGTTTTTTTTGTCGTAAGTTTTCCGAACAAATAAGAAATCTATTGTTTTTCTGAAGCTAGGTTTCCCTAGATATTACATGTACTACAAATGATGACTTCTGGTATTTCCCTCTTCGACATTTTCTCTTGATAAGTAGATGAGATTTTATTAATTTATTTATGATATTTTCAATGCGTCATGCAAACATTTGCCCACTTTTATTATTGAAAATAATAAGTTTAGGGGCCCCTAAATCATCGGGGGCCCCTGGCTTTAGCCCGTTCAGCCCCCCCCCTTTAATCCGCCGTAGGTTGTCCCCAGCATGGAAATAATCTCTGATGGATGTGTCTACTGAGAGATTTTAGCGACATCCTCAACAGAAAAGTTATATTTATATGATGATTTTTATAATTTGATCTATAATTTGTATCATAATATTAATTGGGTAGTCAATTTATCTTTTGAACAAACTAGATTAAAATGTTTCTTTTCTATAATTTCATCTAATTTGAGGGTCTATAATTTTCACTATACCATGAAAAGAAGTCACTTTGCTGTAGGGCTAATTTTTTCATTGCTTGAAAACTCTTTACATCTACTGTACTAGACCGGGTAGGTTTAATACTTAGTGCCTTTAACCAGAATTTTAAAGTCCCCGTACATAGTGATAATGTAACAATAATATGCTTGATGTAATGATACATAAATGAATTTTTAAAAAAAGATTATTTAACATTATTTTGGTTTGTGTTCATCCTCATGTTTTAGTGATGGGGAAGTCTGCCATTTAGGGTTTTTTGGTTTAGTGTTCTCTAGCATTGGTTCGTGATCCCATGTCCAGGACAGAAACAACAGAAGACACGTGAAGTTAATTTTGAAGAGTGTTAGCCTCAATCTCCCAGAACCAATACTTACACTTGCCGCCATCACACGACTTAGTGTGTGCGTTTGACTGACAATTGAAAGAAAAAAATTAGAGCACAAAGTATTTCAGTCAAGGTCTCTTACTTTAATTATGTAATGAAAGATAATGGAAGCCCACTTCATTTTTTTAAAATAGGATTAGCATTCTTCCATTTTAGAAATAGCCTTTGCCTTGTCTTCGTGCACGTCATGTTGTTTAGAAATTATTTTTTAAACATGTTGCATTAAGACAAGTGTTTTTTTTCTTCTCATTCATATTCTTTCTTGCGCCGAAGATTAAATGCAAAGTTTTTTTTAATAATGGCAACAATTGCTTACAAATGCAACTTGTGAAGAGAACAACATAAAAATATTAAAAGTTAGAACTTGATTTCCATCTATACAATGTGTTCTCCAATGAGGGTGTTCACGCCTCCAGGGAGTGGGACTCTGTGGGAGGGTGCGATGAGGTGGAGACTATGAAACGATGAAAAGACAAGACATTAACTTTGAGTAGCAGTTTGTGTAAATTTTAAAAAAAAATGAAGTAATAAAAGGTGTCCACTTCCGATGACCTTGAAGCTCTCCGACAGAACGGGACCAGATTGTGGGGAACCGGGTTGTCGGTGCAATCAAGACGTTACTTAACACAAGTCACAAACATGTTCGATTTCTCACAAACTTTGACCCCAGACCTCGTCGACGGTTTAAAGACTTAACTTGAGCTGCAGCACTTTAGCTTAGTCCGCCCCAGTCCGTCTTTGTGCAGACGTCCATCATGTTCCTGTTCTTGGTTCTCGCTGTAGCAGGTATACATACGTCTTCCATTAAAATAACCACCATGTTTATTTGTGTCTGTATTATGCATCCTTTAAGCAATGAACGTATTGCGAGACTGACTATGAGAACATTCATGTATCTGGGAATTGATTTCAGCATAAAAGTTAAAGATTTTAATTTTTTTAGTTGATCAAAAAAGTTTTCTAACATTTATTTATTTTTTTAAGAAATATTTTTCATAGTTGCTTTTATGGCGGAAATCAGATTTTTAAAAGTCTGCCTTTTTCTCATCTGAGGTAATCTTGGTATACGTGGATGTCTGGTTTTGAAATTTGTGCTCCATTAATATGTTCGATAATCGTGCTCGACGCCCTAAGTTACTTGGCATGAAAAAGGGCTATTTGGTACACAACGGAAGTTTGCTCAAATTAATTTTGATTGGTATTAATTATTTCTGAACAGGTTTACTTCAAACATTCTCCTTTGAACTTGTTCATTCAAACTTGTTCATTCAAACTTGTTCCTTCGAACTTGTTCCTTCGAACTTGTTCCTTCGAACTTGTTCCTTCGAACTTGTTCCTTCGAACTTGTTCCTTCGAACTTGTTCCTTCGAACTTGTTCCTTCGAGCATTTATTTGGCATACAACCTTATCCGATACAGTCTCCATGTTGTATTTGTTTGAGCAGCCCACCCCCACCCCCGCTCAGCTAACTTACAGCTCTGTGGAAACCACGTGGTGACCACTTTGGTGTTGACCGCCTACTATTGGGTAGTGACTATAAATGTTGACCACCTACTATTGGGTAGTGACTATAAATGTTGACCGCCTACTATTGGGTAGTGACTATAAATGTTGACCACCTACTATTGGGTAGCGACTATACATGTTGACCACCTACTATTGGGTAGCGACTATACATGTTGACTACCTACTATTGGGTAGCGACTATAAATGTTGACCACCTACTATTGGGTAGCGACTATACATGTTGACCACCTACTATTGGGTAGCGACTATACATGTTGACCACCTTAAGCTCATACTATGCTGAAGTTCATACTGTGTTGTATTGACCATTTGAAATTCATGTTATGTTGTATTAACCACTAGAAATTCATTCCATATTTGACCACTTGAAGTCTTACTGGGTTCATCATTTCATTGGGCCATGGGAAGGGGGAAGCGCAGATTATTTAATGATTAATGTTTGTTAAATACACAAAAATTAATTGCATGATGCTCAGATGAGTGAATATTGAAATAAAATAATCCCGCAATTACTTTCCTTATCATCAATTATCCTTTTGTCTCCTTGAATAACATGGGGCATCTTTTTAAGTGCTCCACTTCACATGGTCTCTTTCTAGACATGGCTTTCTCGTATCATAATCATGGACTTAATTTCTGGTTGCTTTTATTATTATTATTATTATTATTATTATTATTATTATTATTATTATTATTATTATTATTATCAATATTATTATTACTACTATTATTATTATTATTATTATCTTGGCATGAAACATTCGTTGTGTTTGTACAATTCCTTTACACTGTACCTAACAACTTATTCAAAAGTCAAAACTGGCTGGTTCTTCAATCAACGGAATTTAACACCAGTCTCACTCCAACAGGTGCAGCTGCTCTGCCCTTCCAGGAAAAGTCCATCCCAACTACCACTTCTCAACTGAAGATTTCATCTTCCTGAACTCACTGCCCAAGGTCAGGGCCGGAGCCCAGCTCCCCGGGTTCAAGTACCCGCTACCTGGACGCCACCAACCATCAGATCACCGCCTCCCTCATCCCGTCCCACCACCAGCTTGAGATCGCCGGATCACCGAGGACCTCCCAGCATGCCGTGGACGTCGCCGCTGGCGTCATTCAGAAGATGACCAGGTACATGCCGCAGAGCATGTTTGACTCCCTGACCAGAGGCACAGTCGGCATCTTCACGGCTGCCGAGAAACTGACCGTCTTCCCAGAGAACAAAACCTGGCCAGTGGCAGTTGTGGGGCTTCTTGTGCTGGTACGTTGAGTTTTTAAAAGGTTTGTTATACAACTACAGCTGAAGATCTTGTAAATCAATATATTAATTTACTAGAAAATACCCGACAAAATAACACGTAGGGAAATTAATTAAAACATTGGGAACGTGAAATAAGTATACGTATATTCTAATTACAAGTACATGAAAATACCCACTACCATCGTATAGTATCGGTTTAAATGGAGCACCTATTCATAGAACTAATTATTGCAGATTTCGAACAACTTCGAACAATAAAATCTTATGTAAGTCACAACAGAAAAATAAACTTGCCAAAATTATCTTATTATCAACAGCCTACCAGACACCCTTTCAAAAACAACAAAGCATGTGACATTTAATTCGTAAATCTACGCACACAAAAATGCTTACTAAAAGTAAATATTACTATATATCAGATACAATCATTTTCGGTCGCATGAATTTGTACGCCAAAAAATATCGCTAAACCTTAAAGATTTATTGGTACGTGGTTAAACTAATCCTCTAAATTAACACTAGAAAACGAACAATTTTGCACTTGCTATTATAATGTAAAGTTCAAAAACTGCATTTTTTCACATACTATTAAAAATATTATACTGATAGTATAACTTATAGTTCGAAAACTTCATTTTTTCACTTAACGCTCCATATTATTGGTGTTTCAAACAGCTGATTGGTCATTGACCTTTGTTTATTCTATCGTGATATGATCTCTCGTTGAAACTAACAAATCTCCCTTGCAGGTACCTGCGCGCACACCTGTACATTCGACGGCCGTAAGTACGAAGACATCGGCGGCCTGACCAACTCCAGGGCCGTGGTCCTGGATGACATCGTCCTGTGCACCAGCGCCGACCCCTACCACCACACCGTCAACATCCTCGTCCACGAGTTCGCCCACCCTGGTCCACACCTACGCCACGACGGCCGCCATCAGGACCCAGATCACCAACGCCTACAACGCCGCCAAGCAGCACGCCACCTGGCAGCTCAACACCTACGCCATGGCCAACGACCACGAGTACTGGGCCATGGCCACCGCGCGTTCTTCGGGGTGGACGGCGAGGGCAACAGCAACACCGGGGGCATGAACATGTGCGGAAACGCCGTCTGCGCCACCGTGCCGCAGGTCAGGGAGCACATCCGTCAGAAGGACCCCGCCCTCTTCAACATATTGGTGCAGGTGTACGCCAACAACAACCCGGCCTTGAACCCAGGGCTGACCCGTTGTCGCGCCGGCACCGTCGTGGGTAGACGTCATCAGGGACCATTGTGTGTTCTTAAGAATGACGTCAATCATATCGTGGGTGAGGGTCGCAAAATATTTTACACGTTTGATTCGTTTCTTTTAAAATAACTGTTGCCTTTTGAACACTGTCGACACAGCTGCAGCAAGGACCGTGTTCGGTTGTAGCAATATCTCGTGTAAACAGTACCATTGGAATGCCGGTTATAAATAAATAAAAGAGTTAAGATACTACATTTAGTTTTTCCGAGTTCTAATTTGTCTCTGTTTTATAAACATCCTGAATTTAAATGTTTCTATTTGTTTCTGTTTCATATGAAATCTGCCCATGACTTGTACCATCTGCTCATGACTTGTATCATCTGCTTATGACTTGTACCATCTGCTCATGACTTGTACCATATGCCCATTACCTGTTGTACCATCTGCCCATGACGTTTTGTACCCATCTTCTCATGACTTGTGCCATAATGCTCATGACTTGTACCATCTGCTCATGACTTGTTGTACTATCTGCTCATGACTTGTACCATCTGCTCATGACTTGTACTATCTGCTCATGACTTGTACCATCTGCTCATGACTTGTTGTACTATCTGCTCATGACTTGTACCATCTGCTCATGACTTGTTGTACTATCTGCTCATGACTTGTACCATCTGCTAATGACTTGTTGTACTATCTGCCCATGCCTTGAGTTGCTTAACTAGGCGAAGAGGGTAAATGTTGCACTCACACCCTGAAATCGTCACCTTTGGAGGTTCAGATGTTAGAATTTGAACCATGCCGCCATTGAGCTCTCTTTCCACAAACAAGCAGACAGAAACATCAAGTTACGAAGGGGCGGGCGGCGCTGTAGTCACGTGGACAGTTTGACATGTTGTTGTTGAAAACCCCAACCCTGGCTGTCAAGTCACATTTGATTGCAAGTTTACTTGAGGTGCAATGTTCCCTTTAAGCTGCGCGGCCGCTTAGATATCTGATCGACGCTGCGCAGCATTTAGAATTACCGCGCAGCAAATTTTGATACGGATTATAAAATATATGTATTTGTGATTTAGAATTTGCACAAAAAGTGTATGCTCTTTAATCAATTAATTTATATTATTTATATTTTTATAACGCATATATAAGATCCGTTAATTTTCGTTTCAATATATCGAGAAATCGGCTAAGGGGCCGTTTATAAATGACGTCACGCATCTAGGGGGGGAGGGGGTCACCCTTTTGTGACGATGCGTGCCGAGGGGGGGAAGAGGGGTTGAATAAATGTGACGTCACATCATTAGGGTAAATTTAAATAAAACGTCCACTGAAATATTTGGTCGCTTACAATTTATTTATTGACTTTTTTAAAAACAATTTTGTTGTTTTTTTTTAAATTTAAATTAGTGCTTGTCAATGTGCCAGTCGGTAGCCATCAGACGCTGGTTGGCGTAAGCTATCAAGACACGAAATTAAAATCTAATTAGAATCCTTAATGTTTGAGAACCCACACCATAATACGTATGAAATGTGCGTCGTTTGATGTTTACATCAAAGCATTTGTGATGTAACCGCAGCTCCGTTTGGTTCTCTCACGGCAGGAGTCGGTGAACTTTTTTGCCCATTACCCCAAAATATACAAGTTTATGTGTGCGTTACCCTCCCCTCCCCAACCCCCAGACTCTAGGGTCCTGCTCACATGACTCGGGGATTTGGGGGACCCGTCGTTAGCCCCTCCCCCACCCCCCACGAAAATGCTACTGGTGAGTTTTACAATCATGACAGGTGTCTAAAAATGATCTGAATAAGATTATGTGTAGATATTTTAAGTCAAAACAACACGGAATATCCTTTTTCTTTAAAGGGGGGTGGTTCTATTTGATATAATTGATATAATTGTTCGATTGCTTTTTGGTCAAACGCCTCTGGCCATTCTAGATATAATGATAAATGAGCCCATTGAAATTAGTCAAGTATTCATTAACTTTATTGAACGCATCAAATTCTTGACATCGCAATTCGAGAGGAGCACAAAACAACTTTTTTTTCTTAGCTCAGTTTTTAAGGCATTAATTTTAAATATCACAGAAAGGATACTTGATACAGTCAAGTCATGTGGATTAAGATTATTGTCACTCGTGTCAATATAAATGAAAGTATGTTGGATTTAGTTGTATTCGTATAGTACGTAGGTAAGAAATCTACATAGTTGTCAAATTTTTAAAAATGCATTTTCTGGAAGGAACCGATTCAATAATGGGCATATGTTCCAAGCGTACACGTACACATGACGTATTTTAATATATCTAGTGGATTGTAGTGGATGTTATATGTCCCAAATGAGTCTGCATTACCCCCAAGAATTCCCTTTTGACCCCAGATGATGTTATTTACCCCTGTTCGCCGACCTCTTTCTTACATACATTTTTAAAATATTATTGTTAAATAATCTTTTTCTACACAAAGACGTTAACCGTGATGATTAATAGTCAATGTTTAATTTGTACGTATTAAAATAAAATATAATCTAAGGATGTTAACACAGTTCGTTTTCTGAAGGCCGGTTAAAGGTAGTTGGTTTTTTTAAATGCTTCACGAGGGTTACGATATTACAATGAAGACTTTATGTAGACCTTCACTAAATAAATAATAAATACTTATCTTTTTTCTTTAGGGAAAGGGGGGGGGGTCAAAGATTTGAGACGTATTTTTAGAGGTGGGGGGTCTAACTTTTTGAGACTACGCGTGACGAGGGGGGGGGCGGGTCAAAAATCGGCCAAAATCGCGTGACGTCATTTATGGACGGCCCCTAAGTCACTGTAATTCCATGGCTCCCCCAAATTTTGTGACGTAGCTCAGCAAATTCGTTCTGCTATGCAAGAAATAAGGAAAAAAAACATTTTAGTTTACGCATGCACATCTTAATAAATAATAATAATACGAGGGCAAAGTATGTAAATAACAAAAAATATAAATTATTAATAAATTGGAAAAAAAATTATAAATATTTTATTAAATTTTAATCGAATTTTAATCGATCAAATTTATTTTAATCGCTTGAAATTTTTACTATTAATCCATTAATTAATCTTTAATTTCCACAGCCCTATTTTCTTTATACAGTCAGTTTCTATATATCTTATTGCCTGTTGTTTTTTTTAAAGATTTGGACAGTTTTTTTTTGAAAAGCAAATAAGCATGAGTTGGATGATATCTGTCTTTGTTCACAAAGTATTTTTTTAAGTTGTAATGGTTGAGAAGTTGTAATTTTCTTGGCCAATCCCTAACACATGGAAGTACAATACAGTTTCTCAGGCCGATTTAACATTGAGGCTAAACTCTAACATCCTACAGTTCAGGGCAGATAATTTTAACAGCAGCACTGAATAATTTTGACAACACTTCATTATTTGAATACAACTTAACAATGGCTGCAATCGTTCTGTAATATCAAGCAATGAATTCAAGATTTCATAGGCGCTTACAGACAAAAAGCTTTTGACTGACTGTCGATAATTGTCACGTTGACTGTCACACTGACTGTCACACTGACTGTCACACTGACTGTCACAATGACTGTCACACAGACTGTCACAATGACTGTCACACTTAAAGTCACACTGACTGTTACGCTGTAACACGGACTGTTACACTGACAGTCACACTGTTTGCAAAAACCAGGTGTCACACCGACTTCCACACCTGCTGTCACACAGTCAAAACTGTCAAGGATTCCTGATTCGGGGAGCGTGTGTGTTACAATATCATGAAACCAAACGTGTGGTTTACTTTGTGAAGGTGGTCAACTGTCCATGAAGTGTTGTACACAATGTATGACTTTAAGAGGGTTTAGTCTGTTTATATTTATGCACTTAATTTCTCATAGTTAAAAATGAAAGTCTTGCTTGTAATTAGTTGTTTCGTTTTTTTTAGTTAATCAAGAAGGGGTGGCCTCTACGGGGCTCGACGGACGAGTAGGGTCGCGGGTCGTGGACCTGATCGCGACCCGCGACCCGAAACCGACAACTCCTGGCAGGCAATGCCGAAGTCCGATATGTTAGGTGTTAGGTGCTAGTCACATATGATTACAGTCGCTGTACGGATCTTAGACAAAGCATTTAGATGCAATGCCGATGATGAAAACCAAAGTACCCGTTGAGGGTCGGGTTATTCCGAAGCGACCGTTTCGTCCCCCTCATTTCACTAGCAACGCCATTGAGCGGTGCCAGTTTAGGGCCAGGAGCGCCAGTACGGATTAGCAAAGGAACTGCGAAGAACGCAGTTGACGCCAGCTCTGAGGAAACCTTCCAGTGGTGGGTCACACCCTAGGTAGGTCATTGATGATCCCCCACTTAGCGGCGGTCCTAACCATCGAGACTCGTGTGCTTTGCCGGGGGGCGCCAAAGTGGTAGCGGGTCAATGTAGGGACTTCCACCCTCCTTGTGAGGTCAACTTTAGTGGGAGGCATTTTCGACTTTCTGTCCTGGATGCCCAGGTGGCCGCTTGCAGAAGCGACCGCTCCGGGGGGGGAGGTTCCCAGCTGTTACGTCCCCTTTTGGGAGGGGGCCAAATAGCTGGGAGGGTCTTCCAGAAAGAACATGAAGAGCACTAGACTCGGGACTTCTGATTTTCTTCCACATGTAGGTCATTAAGTTAGTTTTTTTAAGAGCACCCATCCTAATGACAAGAGTTTGGCATCTTCAACGGACGAAATAACAAGTGTTAAAATTATAAGAGTCAGTCAGTCCCCACTCACGAGACACACATCACCACGCCCCGTATCAACTGCAGCAAATACCAGGTGAATGATACAGGTGGCACCAGGGGCGTCGACAGAGCTGATGGCTTATTGATTCAACTCAATTGTCGAGGTGAGAATCCCTGACTGTGTGGCACTGAGGCGTGAGAGATAATGGATGACCAGTGAAGGATGAATGGGGAGGGGAGTGTAAGGTGGGGGGCTAGAAATTGGAGAGTGTGAAGCGGAGGTCAGTCAGTTAGCGCGGCCCTTCGGTGCAGGTATTCTTTGGCTAAGTTTGTTAGCAGAATCCTCGCACTGATGGTCTTATAGATGTAATCTTTTGGCTAATAAACCATTTATTAAATATAATAGTGCTTATTGTTCATGAGAGTCTGACTGTGTAATTGTTCACCACCAAACCCCTAGTCAACGACGCCACTCACAATCAACGATTTGTGACATTGGGGGCCCGTCCGGGATCATCCCGAATTATGAGGCAAGTTGCTACTTTACAGTTCCGCAAATAAGAATATTCTTACGTGCGATCGAGGCAAGATCTTGTTTTTTTCTACAAGTGTATCATTGTGTCGTCTAGAATACATTACCAGTCTAAGACTTGGGTTAAATAATCGTCAACTAGGCCTGAGTGCTGAATTAGTGGAAATAAACAAAATATATTTTAACCAGTGCTCCATTCGTGACAATTGTTCTTTGGGTGTCGCACATACCAGACATATTTTTAAAACATTTTAAAATTAATTTATTGTAATGTTTTTTAATTAGAAGATTGTTCAACCAACAGCACCAATTATTACCTTTTGGCCTTGTATCAATTTTTGTCTACATTTGACTTCATCCAAATATTCGGTGGAAATTTGAACTTGAAAATTCTGATGTGATAGTGTGCAAATTACAAGATTCAATCTTTTTTATCACCGGTCATTGATCCGGATTAAAGACTAGAGCTAAAGGGACTGTGGGTGCCCGTCAGAGCTGTTTTCTCAAATCTGAGAACCTCTGACAGTGTGACAGTAAGGAACAGAATTTATGGCTCTCTTTACCTGTGCCTGAACTCTACTGTGATTCGCCGCCAAGGACATGGTTTCAAATCAAACGGATAAACTAGAGTGATTTCTTTTTCCTCCTAGGATTTAGGAATAATTACTTCAACAGAATTACCAAAAATTTCTTATTCGTATTTACAATATAATATTTCTGCTTTGAATTTTTTGTAGTTCAATACTTTATTTTAAATAATTGAATATTTCTTTAGTTATATGCTTTGTTATATTATTTGTCTTAATACATAAATATCATCCACCAAAAGGCAAATATTCTTATATACGGTTTCAAGTCGAGTGGGTAAAATAGTGGAGAGAAGAAAAATGGAAACGAGAAATAGTAGGACAGCCCAAGCTGCTTCTATTAGAGAGCAAGGGACAGCCATTGGATTAGAAGGGGCAGAACTAATCGAATACTGCAAAGCCGAACTTGAAAAAATCCGATTAACTGAAAGTGAGGAAAGAATTAGCCGCATACAATCGGAGGAAAGAATAAGAATATCGGAAATAAATGCGAGACAAATGGGTGTGAACGACAAGGGGATAGGCAGGAAATACGACAGAACACTAACTACCATCTGATGAAAAATCTAAGATACGACGAGGACAAAGACTTAGATGAATTTATTGTTAAATTCGAACACATAGCGACACAGGTCAAAATACCTAAGGAAGAGTGGGTACCAGAGCTACAGAGTAGACTGACTGGGAAATTCCAATCATTTTTGATGACTGAAGACATTAGACTAAAACAGACAGACTATGACTCCGTGAAATTATTGCTGCTCAAACATGCTGGATACAATGCAGAGAGGTACAGAGCACTGTGGAATAGAACAACACCAGTTGACGATGACTTTAGAGCCTTCCACTCCAACCTTGTTCGTAGTTTGGACAATTGGGTGGCTAGCACAAACACTGACAAAACTTTTGAAGGTTTGAAAGACCTTGTCTGTCTGGACAGATTATTAGCTAATATGAATACCGAGACAGTAAGGACAGTTTTACTTTTAAATCCCCGAACCTGCGAGGACGTGTTGTTACACATCGACAGTATTAAAGCTTCCTCAGGACATACCAGGTTGTCAAAAAATAACGCGTTACCATACGTAGCAGGCAGTGCCGATAGCTGGGGTTTCCCGGGGAGACGGTTCAGGAGTAGGTCAGGCGAACAAAGGCAGGCTAGTCGGTGTTTTCATTGTGGCATGGGCGGTCACCGAAGGTCAGATTGTGGCGAATTCCAGGGGTCACATACCAAGCCAGAGTCAGGGCAAATGAGAAATAGGGGCAGGGAACCGCTAAGGCCGACCAGTCAGCCAGGGCAGACGTATTACAGAGCAGGTAATCATACCACGAGGTGACGGTGGAATCACACTAATCACTCATGGGTACAACTACAGGGCAAGTGAAAGCCCGGGTGTAGTCCCCTTCATCAATAGAATGCCAGATGGAATTCTTTAATAACATTGAAGTTATGAAAAAAAAATCAGTGGGCAGTCTAAACATAGAAGTGGGCCATTTATTTGGGAAAAAGGCCACAATACTCAGGGACACAGGGTGCACCATAATAGGCTGTAGGAAAGAATTAGTACCGATTGAGAATAGAACTAAACAGAAATACACACTCAAACTTATAGATGGGGATATAAGGATATATGAAACAGCATACGTTGATCTTGATACACCATATTTGAGTGGTAGATACTTAGCCGCGTTATTTGAGGATCCCGTCGCGGACATCATCATAGGAAATCTCGAACAACACGACAGAGTTAGATCTCATTACGGAATGTTGTTACCCGCGCACAAGAAAAAAAAGATATGATAGGAGATATCCCTATGAAAACCGTAATACGAACGGTCCCCACGTTGCTAGACGGATTCCATTTGCCAACAGAACAAGAAAGGGATCCAAGTTTGAAAGTGTACTGGGGAGAAAGCTAAAAGCAATTCAGTAGATAAGACTAAACATGGTGAAATTAGCTTTGTAATCAGAGATATTTTATATAGACTTTTCGAATATAACATTGGAGATAGAGTGGATAGGAAACTCGTAGTACCAGGAATCGTGTCGTCCGATAGTTTTAGATACAGCTCAAAATCAGCCTTAGCAGGCCATATGTCCGTTAGAAGGACTCAGTACAGAATTTTTTCAGAATTCTTTTGGCCAAACATGAGCCGGGACATTACTCATTATGTCAAAACTTGCCCTATTTTTCAAAAGGCACGACCCCCCCGGTAGTATTAAACCGATAGAGCTTGGCCAGATGGAAGTCATTGGTGAGCCTTTTCAAAAGGTCGCCATTGATATCGTAGGACCACCTCAGTTAAGTAGAAACAAAAACAGATATATGCTGACTCTAATTGATTTAGCCACTAGGTGGCCGGAGGCAATCCCATTAAAATTTATAACTTCTCAAGACATTCACGAAGCTCTGTTAACCATATTTGCTAGGATGGGGTTCCCTGAAATCATCTTATCTGATAACGGTCCACAGTTCTCGTCTGATTTATACGATAAGGACTGCGAACTTTTCAATATTAAGGTACATAGGTCATCAATTTATCATCCACAATCCAACGGCATGGTAGAAAGATTTAACGGAACACTAAAGCAAATGTTAATGAAAGTATCAAATGAAGAGCCAGAAAACTGGGATAGATTTTTGCCGGCTATTCTCTTTGCGTATAGGGAGGTCCCCAATGAGACAACCTCATTCTCTCCTTATGAGCTCATGTTTGGGAGAAAGGTTAGAGGTCCTATGGCCATTCTAAAAACATTAATGACAAAAGAAGGCCTGACGGAAGAAAACAAAACCAGCTACCAATATGTAATTGACCTCAAAAATCGACTACAAACAGGATTAGCTACGACTCAAGCCAACGTCAGGGTTAAGACCGAAAAAAAAACGTTGCTATGACCGAAAGGCAGTTTCTAAAGACATCAACGTAGGGGATCTAGTTCTGGTATTAAAACCTAAAAAGGGAAATAAATTGACCTTGCATTTTGATGGTCCGTTTGAAGTAACGAAAAAGTTATCGAAGTTTAACATCGAAATTAAAAAGGGACGTAAACATAAAGTGTACCACCTGAACAGAATAACTAAATTCCTGGACAGGGGTAAAGACATCCTTTTAGCAGACCGTGAAGACAATATAAGACATGGAGCGGTGGCAGCTGTTATTACAGAAGACACGGAAGAGTTTAATAGTGATGATAGAGAGATGACCCTTCCTACAGTTGACATTGATGACCAAACACAACTTGACATTGATAAAGACCTCAATGACAATCAACAAAAGACTCTAAGAAATCTGATACAAGAGTTTAGACAAGTCATTTCAGATATTCCTGGTAGAACTACCGAAGGATCTCATAAAATAGAATTGCTAGACACCAGACCAATCGCCTTGAAACCGTACACCATTCCACTCCACATGGTGGATGTGTTAAAAGATGAAATCCAGAAAATGCTAGATTTAGATATAATAGAAGAGTCGAAATCATCATATTCCTCCCCAATTATATTGGTTAAGAAAAAGGATGGCTCTGTGCGAACGTGTGTCGATTATAGAAAGCTTAACGTTGTAACAAAAACAGCAGTGGAGGTCATGCCTAACCCAGAAAATCTTTTATCACATTTACATGGGGCATGTTACTTTAGCAAATTAGATTTAACAAAAGGATACTGGCAAATACCGTTAGACATACATAGTAGGGAATACACTGCATTCCAAGGCCCATCCGGTTTATACCATTATAAATATATGCCGTTTGGATTAACCACCACCCCAGCTACATTCAATAATATTATCAAAAAATTATTTGCAGGCATAAGAAATGTCATCACTTACTATGACGACATCTGTATCTACACAGAAGACTGGGAAACACACTTAGTTGTACTTCGAAAGGTTTTTACCATTTTAAAAGAAGCTGGATTTACCGTTAAACCCTCAAAATTAGAACTGGCAAAGAAATCGGTCGATTTTCTAGGACATACTGTAGGTGGAGGGGTGCTAAAACCTGATAAAGGAAATCTAGACAAAATACTAAAACTGACTCCCCCCAGAACAAAGAAACAAGTCAGGGGACTAGTGGGACTGATATCTTACTATAATAAGTTTATACCAAACTTTTCCACGCTGACAGCGCCATTAACTGACCTGACAAAAAAGAGCAAAACTAACAACATTTCTTGGACTGTAGAATGCCAATTAGCCTTAGAGACGATCCAACAATACCTAACTAATGACCCCATACTGGTTCTACCCAACTATAAGGAACAGTTCATAGTTAGAACAGACCTTCGACAAAAGGACTGGGGGCTTGCCTTCTACAAAATAGAAACAATTTACTTCACCCAGTCAAATATATTAGTAGAAAACTATTGGACAGAGAGACTCGTTATTCAACTATTGAGAGGGAATGTTTGGCCATAATTTGGGGCATCCAAAAACTAGCCTATTACCTAATGGGGGCGAGGTTTCTCTTGCAGTGTGACCATCAGGCTCTAAAATATCTTAAGACAGCTACCGTTGCAAATTCTAGAATTACTAGGTGGGCCTTAATTTTACAAGAATTTAACTTTGACGTTCAATACATTAAAGGCCCGGACAACATAATCGCTGATTTTCTCTCTAGACAAGAGTAGATTTGCTGGGCTTTCGGCCTTTAAATAATTAATTCACTATGCCTAATTTTCTTGTTATGTTTGTTTTTTGCAACGTTTCTACTTTGTTTTATATGCCCAAATGATACTGCAATGAATTATTATTTCCATAATGTTCGTAAATGTATGACAATGTGATTGCGAGACAGACGAAAGGGTGTGAATCTATAAATTTCGATCGAAATTAGGTAAACATATTATTGTTTAACAATGCTATTATTACTTGTATTTTCGGTATTAATTTTACATGATTAGTTGTATAAGTTAATTTCTGTACTTTTGTTGAATTGGTATTCTGCACCTCAACTTTATATAGTTATAATGGAATGAAACCTAAAAGGAAAGGAGGGGGATATGTCGAGGTGAGAATCACTGACTGTGTGGCACTGAGGCGTGAGAGATAATGGATGACCAGTGAAGGATGAATGGGGAGGGGAGTGTAAGGTGGGGGGGGGGCTAGAAATGGGAGAGTGTGAAGCGGAGGTCAGTCAGTTAGCGCGGCCCTTCGGTGCAGGTATTCTTTGGCTAAGTTTGTTAGCAGAATCCTCGCACTGATGGTCTTATAGATGTAATCTTTTGGCTAATAAACCATTTATTAAATATAATAGTGCTTATTGTTCATGAGAGTGTGACTGTGTAATTGTTCACCACCAAACCCCTAGACAACGACGCCACTCACAATCAACGATTTGTGACATCAATCACCAACACAGTTGTGTTTTTTTTCCTTTTCGGTTTATCTCCTACAGTGCTGAGCCATGTCCTTGTAAGAAATCAGATGTTTTTGGCGTGTTACTCTAGTCGTGTGTCAGTCCCCATTGCAATTCATACACAATAGACGTCAATTTCTCTGAAACATCCTGTGAAATCTCAGTGCTATTTTATCTGTAGATCTGTGTACACGCCTGACAACACTACACAGTGTCACACAGTCTTATCTCTCAAATTAAACTTAAAGTATATTGGCTTCGTGACTTAACGGCACTATCTGATCCGATACCGCAGTGTACTTTGTTATTTTCATATTCCTTATCTTTAATTTTGAAATTTAACTCCGATCATTCCAACCAGGTCCAGCTTTTGGGTCGGCCGTGAAACATTCGAGTGGGTTGCTACTGGTCATGTTGATATTCGTGTTGTTCCTGGCAACAGCAGGTACATTTAGCTTTATAGAAACTTGAGTTGTTTTTTGCAAAGGTACAACAAAGTATCTGCGAAATGTTGGTGATGGTTGATGTTGTCAATGTTGATGTTGTCACTGTTGATGGTTGATGCTGTCACTATTGATGGTTGTTGGTGTCACTGTTGGTGTTGTCACTGTTGATGTTGTCACTGTTGGTGTTGTCACTGTTGGTGTTGTCACTGTTAGTGTTGTCACTGTTGATGGTTGATGTTTCCACTGTTGGTGTTGTCACTGTTAGTGTTGTCACTGTTGATGGTTGATGTTGTCACTGTTGATGGTTGATGTTGTCACTGTTGGTGTTGTCACTGTTGGTGTTGTCACTGTTGATGTTGTCACTGTTAGTGTTGTCACTGTTGATGGTTGATGTTTCCACTGTTGGTGTTGTCACTGTTGATGGTTGATGCTGTCACTATTGATGGTTGATGTTGTCACTGTTGGTGTTGTCACTGTTGGTGTTGTCACTGTTGGTGTTGTCACTGTTGGTGTTGTCACTGTTGATGGTTGATGTTGTCACTGTTGGTGTTGTCACTGTTGATGTTGTCACTGTTGGTCTTGTCACTGTTGATTGTTGATGCTGTCACTATTGACGGTTGATGTTGTCACTGTCGGTGTTGTCACTGATGGTATTGTCACTGTTGGTGTTGTCAGTGTTGATGTTGTCACTGTTAGTGTTGTCACTGTTGATGGTTGATGTTTCCACTGTTGGTGTTGTCACTGTTGATGGTTGATGCTGTCACTATTGATGGTTGATGTTGTCACTGTTGGTGTTGTCACTGTTGATGTTGTCACTGTTGGTGTTGTCACTGTTGATGTTGTCACTGTTGGTGTTGTCACTGTTGGTGTTTGTCACTGTTGATGGTTGATGTTGTCACTGTTGGTGTTGTCACTGTTGATGTTGTCACTGTTGGTCTTGTCACTGTTGATTGTTGATGTTGTCACTATTGATGGTTGATGTTGTCACTGTCGGTGTTGTCACTGTTGGTATTGTCACTGTTGGTGTTGTCACTGTTGATGGTTGATGTTTCCACTGTTGGTGTTGTCACTGTTGATGGTTGATGCTGTCACTATTGATGGTTGATGTTGTCACTGTTGGTGTTGTCACTGTTGATGTTGTCACTGTTGGTGTTGTCACTGTTGGTGTTGTCACTGTTGATGGTTGATGTTGTCACTGTTGGTGTTGTCACTGTTGATGTTGTCACTGTTGGTCTTGTCACTGTTGATTGTTGATGTTGTCACTATTGATGGTTGATGTTGTCACTGTCGGTGTTGTCACTGTTGGTATTGTCACTGTTGGTGTTGTCACTGTTGATGGTTGATGTTGTCACTGTTGATGTTGTCACTGTTGATGGTTGATGCTGTCACTATTGATGGTTGATGTTGTCACTGTTGGTGTTGTCACTGTTGGTGTTGTCACTGTTGGTGTTGTAACTGTTGGTGTTGTCACTGTTGATGGTTGATGCTGTCACTATTGATGGTTGATGTTGTCACTGTTGGTGTTGTCACTGTTGGTGTTGTCACTGTTGGTGTTGTCACTGTTGGTGTTGTAACTGTTGTTGTTGTCACTGTTGATGGTTGATGCTGTCACTATTGATGGTTGATGTTGTCACTGTTGGTGTTGTCACTGTTGGTGTTGTCACTGTTGGTGTTTTCACTGTTGGTGTTGTCACTATTGGTGTTTTCACTGTTGGTGTTGTCACTGTTGGTGTTGTCACTGTTGGTGTTGTCACTGTTGGTGTTTTCACTGTTGGTGTTGTCACTATTGGTGTTTTCACTGTTGATGTTGTCACTGTTGATGTTGTCACTGTTGGTGTTGTCACTGTTGGTGTTGTCACTGTTGAAGGTTGATGTTGTCACTGTTGATGTTGTCACTGTTGATGTTGTCACTGTTGGTGTTGTCACTGTTGATGGTTGATGTTGTCACTGTTAATGTTGTCACTGTTGATGTTGTCACTGTTGGTGTTGTCACTGTTGGTGTTGTCACTGGTGGTGTTGTCACTGTTGATGTTGTCACTGTTGATGGTTGATGTTGTCACTGTTAGTGTTGTCACTGTTAGTGTTGTCACTGTTAGTGTTGTCACTTTTGATGTTGTCACTGTTGGTGTTGTCACTGTTGATGTTGTCACTGTTGGTGTTGTCACTGTTGATGTTGTCATTGTCGACGCAGTCACTGTTGATAATTGATGCTGTCACTATTAATGGTTGAAGATGTAACTATTGATGGTTGATGTTGTTATCATCACTTTAAACACTGCTAATAATAAATTCATTTTTTCCAGATGGTACTATTTAAAAACTTTCTATAGATCTAGCTTGGAAGTATCGAGGACTCAATTGAGACTCAAGGGGATTTAAACATTGTTTTAAAAGACAAATATTTTTTCTAAATTATGTCCCTTGTTTATGAAATATAATTTTCAGTGTTTACCACGTTTAAATATTTATTTTTTGGTTGTTGTTTTTTTTACTACAAGTAATCTCATATGTGGTAAACACACAAAAAATCCATTCGTTATGTTTTTGCGTATTTTAAAAACAAAAAAAGTAATTAAATAGAATAAATTTTACGAATATAATGCTCATCGTATTTACATTAAGACGCACACAAATTTATAAACGTAGATAGATAACACATTACCATGATGACGTTATGTTGCCAGGTGCAGCTGCACTGCCGGAGTTCACTTCCGCAGTCCCAGACCACTTCCTGTCCAATGAAGACTTCCGGTTCCTTCAAAGTCTGCCCAAACTCAGAGCCGGCGCCCAGCTGCCTGGTTTCAAGTACATCTACTTGGACGCCGCCAACCACCAACTGACCACCAGACTTAACACAAGTCACTACCAGCTGGAGATAGCTGGGTCTCCCAAGTGTCCTCAGCACGCCCTGGACGTCGCCGCGGGGGTCATTCAAAAGATGACCAGGTTTATGCCAGCCAGCATGTTCCAGACACTGACCAGGGGAAAGGTGGGAATCTTCACAGCCGCTGAGAAGATCACCATATTCCCAGAGAATGCGGGTCTGGCTAACGGAAACTGTGGTACTTCCTGTACAGGTGAGTGACGGAAACTGTGGTATTTCCTGTACAGGTGAGTGACGGAAACTGTGGTACTTCCTGTACAGGTGAGTGACGGAAACTGTGGTACTTCCTGTACAGGTGAGTGACGGAAACTGTGGGACTTCCTGTACAGGTGAGTGACGGAAACTGTGGTACTTCCTGTACAGGTGAGTGACAGAAACTGTGGTACTTCCTGTACAGGTGAGTGACGGAAACTGTGGTACTTTCTGTACAGGTGAGTGACGAAAACTGTGGTACTTCCTGTACAGGTGAGTGACGGAAACTGTGGTACTTCCTGTACAGGTGAGTGACGGAAACTGTGGTACTTCCTGTATAGGTGAGTGACAGAAACATTTGTGACTGGCTAACGGAAACTGTGGTACTTCCTGTACAGGTGAGTGACAGAAATATTTGTGACTGGCTAACGGAAACTGTGGTACTTCCTGTACAGGTGAGTGACAGAAATATTTGTGACTGGCTAACGGAAACTGTGGTACTTCCTGTACAGGTGAGTGGCGGAAACTGTGGTACTTCCTGTACAGGTGAGTGATGGAAACTGTGGTACTTCCTGTACAGGTGAGTGACGGAAACTGTGGTACTTCCTGTACAGGTGAGTGACAGAAACATTTGTGACAAGCAAACAGGAACTGTGGTACCCCCTGTACCGTTTAGAAAATTAATATGTTGATAGAACCGATGGGAACTGTAAATACAAATAATTTATTCCGGTAAAAACTAATCAATAAACAAAACTAATAAACTAAACAGGAATATTTTATTTAAAAATGTGCATGTGTAACACAATAATGAATTTTATTTCATCTGCTATGGTTAAAAATGTTATATTTATAAAACGTGCATATTTAATACTTTTAAAATGTATTTCTTAGTTTATTTTAATTTCATTATGAGACATACGTGTATGGTGTTTGTTTATTTTCTCTCTGCATCTTTCATATGTTCTCAATTACCAATCTGATCTACACTAAACTCATTTTCACACAGGTACCTGCGCGCACACCTGCACTTTCGATGGCCGGAAGTACGAAAACATCGGCGGCCTGACCAACTCCAGGTCTGTGGTCCTGGACGACAACGTCCTGTGCACGGCCGCCGACCCGCACCACCGCTCTGTCAACATCCTCGTCCACGAGTTCGCCCACCTGGTCCACAGCTACGCCACGACGGCCGCCATCAAAACACAGATCACCAACGCCTACAACGCAGCCAAGCAGCACGCCACCTGGCAGCTCAACACCTACGCCATGGCCAACGACCACGAGTACTGGGCGGTCGCCACAACGGCCTTCTTCGCCGTCGACCACGACCCCAACAGCAACACCGCCGGCATGAACAAGTGCGGGGCGCTGGTGTGCCCGGACGTGCCCCAGGCCCGGGAACACATTCGCCAGAAGGACCCCGCCCTCTTCAGCATCTTGTCTCATGTGTACGCCAACAACAACCCGGCCAACAACCCGGGCATACAGCGGTGTCCGACGTCAACTGTTGTAGGGTAGTCATTGTTGTAGAGTAGCCATTGTTGTAGGGTAGCCACTATTGTAGGGTAGCCACTGTTGTAGAGTAGCCACTGTTGTTGGGTAGTTACAGTTATAGGGTAGCCACTGCTGTAGTGTAACCACTGTTGTAGGGTAGCCACAGTTGTAGGTTAGCCACTGTTGTAGGGTAGCCAATGTTGTATGGTAGCCAATGTTTTAGGGTTGCCACAGTTCTAGGGTAGACACTGTTGTTGGGTAGTTACTGTTGTAAATGTTTTTGGATAGCCACTGTTAGGCTACGTTTATAGAGGCGGCGGGTTTCGGGAAATCCCACGCGCAAGTCGACCCGCGCGAGGAATGTTTCTATTTTTGCTTTGCATGTGTTCATAGAGGACGCGGGTGTCTCGAGGCGACAAATTAATGGACCGCCGCGGGTAATTACCAGAACTAGTTGATAGTTCTTGTTCCGCGTTGCCGCGCGGGACTGTGAATTCAAACAGATGGGCTTTGAATGTTTCTTCAGACTGTTAAATGTTCAATAATTCACCAACCACGACTTCGATTATGTCCATTCCCAATATTAATTCCAGCATCTTGAATAAGTCGTTTAGCTTTTGAGATATCATTTTTGCTTCCAGATAATTCAATAGAATTTCTGCTTAATACACAACCAATTGTTGTTCCTACTTCAGATGATTTCACACGAATGGTTTCAGACTCACTAGTACCATCTTTGTCTCTGCTATTATGGTCTTCATTCCTTTTATCATATATGTGACAAGAATAACACCATTAGTTAAATCATTAAACCTTGAAACACTAGAGGATAGAAGAACCAAGAGCAAAGTAGTAATCATACATAAAGCAATTAATTCTAATTTAGAAATACAACACAAAGATAACTTAATACAACCCTCAGATAGACATAAGGATAAAAACACCTTTCTTATTCCGTATGCAAGAACAAATACATACAAGTTTTCCTTCTTCCCGTCCGGAATTCGTGCGTGGATTGGGTTGCCTGAAGAATCCAGGAAAACCAACACTTTATCAACATTTAAATCTCTAATAAAAATGCAGGACTAAACACAAACCATAGATAAGCGTAGGACCAAATAATCTTCTGTATAGAAGGAACGTCTGTAAACAGATAAGATAAGATGTGATTGTCAATAGTGGCTACAGTGTCAATAGTTTCTATTTGTGCTCGATTCAACTTTATTATTTTTCTATCATTCATGTCTTGGTTTTCATTCTTTCTCCATGGCTGATCAAAATTTCTTATTCTGGAATCAAAACTATATCTGCCTCTCCATGATCTTCTGCTTTGATTATAATATATGGAATTGTGATTATATCTGTCTCTCCATGATTGTCTACTTTCATCATAATCTCTATGTCTGGAATTATGATTATATTTTTCTCTCCATGCTTGTCTACCTTTGTTTTCAAAGTGATATTGTCTTGATCTTTCTTCTGTTTTCTTTCTTATAGGGCTGCCATTAGGTGACACCCTATTTGGTTGTCCTTTATTGTGGTAACACTGCTTTACCATATGTCATGGCTTGTTACAGTACCAGCATGGGCGTAGGGAAGGGGGGGGGCAAGGGGGCATTTGCCCCCCCCCCACTACATTTGAGAAAAAAATATTTAATTTATTAAATGCATTAATAAATGTTGTATTTTAACTATTACAGCACTAATTTGTAAGTCTTATTAATTTCTAAGGCTTTTTCAACCCTTATTTTATACTGAACTTGAATTTAATTGAAAATTGTACCTGTATGGCATTGCCAGTTAAAATAATTAAAAAAGTGGGATTTTTTTGCTGGAAAAATTCCTAGCGACGCCCATGATTACCAGCAAATAGTTTCTCTGTTGCCTTGATTTGGCAAACTCTGGTTTCTCATACCTTGCCTTTTTTCTTGACTTTTAATTTGTATTGCTGCAAAAATATCTTGTCTTTTGTCCATTTCCAAAAATTGCAATTATCAAACTCTTCACACCATGAATGGATACGACTTAAGTTCCTTTATTTATAATATAATTCACACTGACATAGTTGTTAATAGTCCATAGATTTTTCTAGTTCAAGGTTATGTTTACAAATATTTCGTGGAATCAACCACGCCTGTGAGCTTGGTGACGTAGTTCACTGCGTGTCGTCTGGCTTTTTCCCGCTTTTACTATAAACACCAACCACGCGAGTGATTAGGCGCGGTTTTTTAGCGCGAGTAATCAACCCGCCTACCCGCCGCCTCCATAAACGTAGCCTAATACTGTAGACTGTAGACACTTTATTCAGGTAAGCGCTTTTTTGGGTAGAAGAGAGAGATTTTAAGCGGAGATAAAGTGCACATGGTGGCCTGGGTGGTCAAAGAAGACATTTTCGTTATTTATTAATTATTTTTTTTTATAAGTTACTTGCTACTTTGTGATTAATAAAATTAACTTCGTGAATAACTCGATATGTTTAATTATATATTGTGTATTAATTTTTACTTATCGTATCATGACATATTTAAATCCCTTATATTAACTTTGAAATCTTGTCTCTCTGTCTGTCGTCATCTCTTCGTACGTCGGGTGGAAAAACAAAAGTAAAAAATGACCCACTTCCCGTGATGCCGTCGAGCTGAAATGTGGCGCATAGACTCGTGTCACCTAACGATGCATCGTATCAAAATGTCAGATGGATCGAACGTACCGTAATTAAATTAATGCATTTTTAGTTTATCTCTATGCAACGTATGTCATTCAATTTCACGGTTTGTTATTGTTTTTTTTCACGTGGCAGTTCAGTTCGAACGTTGACGCCACCCGTCGATGTACCGGCGTGCTTTTGTTGACATTTTACGTGTCATGTTGAGCTCGATTCAGCGATTGGTGACCAGACCTTTCCCCTCTCCCCCCTCCCCCCCCGGGTTATAAAGCAAAGTGGAGTTAAGACAGATTTAGTCTGTAAATGTTTGTCGTGCTTGAACATATTCAATACTTTTAGTTGTCTCATATATAAGGGATTTATAGTCAAAAACTTTGTTTTTTAAGGATTTGTTTTATGTTACTATTTAGTAATAAAATACAGATAAAAAACACGAACTGTACGGCCTGTTTCGTCATTATTAGGGGCCTTCATGAATAAAACCTTGAACGTGTCTGGTGTCCAGTCCAATGAATGCACGTGATAGATTTAATCGTGGATTATTGCGTGAGTCTGGGAATAGTCTTAAGAGAAGACGATAAAACTGGCGGGGTAAATAAAATCAGGGAATTATATTTTTTTTAAACTTGTTACACGGTTGAATGTATTGGGTAATGAGATCTTGACTGTGTAAGTGTTCTCATGCCGGTAATCAAATCCGTCTTCATCGCATTGATAGCCAAACAACATTCTGAAATGAATGCTTATATGATAAAATTATCAATTACATAAGTAGCAGTGTGACCCGGACCACGCCGCACTAAAAGGAAGAAATTAAACAACCCCGTAAAAACAAAGTTTTTGACTATAAATCCCATATATGTGAGACATAACTAAAAGTATTCATTTTGTTCAAACGCGACAAACAGCTGGAGATAGAGAAATCTTTGCAGCTATATCTTGATGTTTTAAAATACTTGTTCTTCAATGAATTCAGTGAGTCTTCTCATCAACGTTATTAAAAGAAAGAATTCGACCAACAGAGCAGAGATTTTTTCCCCACACTTAAGGACTTCCGGTTAGTACCACCCGGAAGTGACGTTAACCCACTCCTTGCCTTGCTAGAAGAGCGCTCACTTGCCAAGTTGTACAATTGACTTCAGCTGTTTTCAACTGTTTCCTGAAAGTACTGACCGTCTCCTGTCCCTGTCAATGTGACGTAATCGAGAGCAGGTGGCAGACACGTAAGGCGAGAAGGAAGATGAGACTGAAATATATATTATATATTTACGCTCAATTATCAGTGATACCTAACGCTGAGGGACATCACTCTGCTTTTTTAAAATTTTGTGTTGTAAGCAGTGCTGATTGACTCAAATAGTTATTTTTTGGTGCAGTAATTTGGTGAGTTGCTTTCTAAAATTAGTTAAAAAACCGTGCGGTGATTAGCACTGTAAAAAATACAACCTCTATTTTCAATTACTTTGTGTACATTTAAGGTAGTTTAATATTACGTATCTATCATACAAGGACAAGTTTGTTGGGCTTTTGAAAAAAGTGGGCACATTGGCGCCCTAAATAAAAGTGGGCGCCGCAGCACAACCTATATTAAATACATACTTTGTGTACATTTCAGGAATATTTCGTATTTATCATACAAGGATAAGTTACTTAGCCTTTTGAAATAAAAAAAAATTAATTATAAAATAAAATACTTTGTGTACATTTAAGAAATTTTAATAATACGTATTTATCATACAAGGACAAGTTAGGGGGGCTTTTGAAAAAGGTGGGCGCCGTAGGCGCACTTAAAAAAGGGGGCGCCGCAGGCGCCACGGAGCCGCAACACAAACTAGTAAAGAAAGATTTGGCATTTCGTGTAGTTTTAAAATCAATAATTTACGTCTCGAACTTTGTTAATCAGATGAAATTGATTGCAAGCGGTTCAGTGTCCTTCTACTATCCACTGCTGTCCAGTGTCCTCCTACTGTCCAGTGTCCTCCTACTGTCCACTTCTGTCCATTGTCCTCCTACTATCCACTGCTGTCCAGTGTCCTCCTACTGTCCAGTGTCCTCCTACTGTCCACTTATGTCCAGTGTCCTATTGTCCAGTGTCCTCCTACTGCCCACTTCTGTCCATTGTCCTCCTACTATCCACTGCTGTCCAGTGTCCTCCTACTATCCACTGCTGTCCAGTGTCCTCCTACTATCCACTGCTGTCCAGTGTCCTACTGTCCAGTGTCCTCCTACTGTCCACTGCTGTCCAGTGTCCTCCTACTGTCCACTGCTGTCCAGTGTCCTCCTACTATCCACTGCTGTCCAGGGTCCTCCTACTGTCCACTGCTGTCCAGTGTCCTACTGTCCAGTGTCCTCCTACTATCTACTGCTGTCCAGTGTCCTCCTACTGTCCAGTGTCCTCCTACTATCCACTGCTGTCCAGTGTCCTCCTACTATCCACTGCTGTCCAGTGTCCTCCTACTGTCCAGTGTCCTACTACTATCCACTGTTGTCCATTGTCCTACTGTCCAGTATCCTCCTACTGTCCACTGCTGTCCAGTGTCCTCCTACTGTCCACTTCTGTCCTGTGTCCTCCTACTATCTACTGCTGTCCAGTGTCCTCCTACTGTCCACTGCAGTCCAGTTTCCTCCTACTGTCCACTGCTGTCCAGTATCCTCCTACTATCCACTGCTGTTAAGTGTCCTCCTACTGTCCAGTGTCCTCCTACTATCCACTGCTGTCCAGTATCCTCCTACTATCCACTGCTGTCCAGTGTCCTCCTACTATCCACTACTTTCCAGTGTCCTCCTACTATCCACTGCTGTCCAGTGTCCTCCTACTATCTACTGCTGTCCAGTGTCCTCCTACTATCCACTGCTGTCCAGTGTCCTCCTACTATCCACTGCTGTCCAGTGTCCTCCTACAATCCACTGCTGTCCAGTGTCCTCCTATTATCCACTACTGTCCAGTGTCCTCGTACTATCCACTACTGTCCAGTTTACTCCTACTATCCACTGATGTCCAGTGTCCTCCTACTGTCCACTGCTGTCCAGTGTCCTCCTACTATCCACTGCTGTCCAGTGTCCTCCTACTGTCCAGTGTCCTCCTACTGTCCACTTCTGTCCAGTGTCCTCCTACTGTCCAGTGTCCCCCTACTGTCCAGTGTCCTCCTACTATCCAGTGTACTCCTACTTTCCAGTGTCCTGCTACTTTCCAGTGTCTTACTATCCACTGCTGTCCAGTGTCCTCCTACTATCCACTGCTTTCCAGTGTCCTCCTACTGTCCCGTGTCCTCCTACTATCCACTACTGTCCAGTGTCCTCCTACTATCCACTACTGTCCAGTGTCCTCCTGCTATCCACTGCTATCCAGTGTCCTCCTACTGTCCAGTGTCTTCCAACTATCCACTACTGTCCAGTGAACTCCTACTGTACAGTGTCCTCCTACTATCCACTGCTGTCCAGTGTCCACCCACTATCCACTGCTGTCCAGTGTCCTCCTACTGTCCAGTGTCCTCCTACTATCCACTGCTGGCCAGTGTCCTCCTACTATCCACTGCTGTCCAGTGTCCACCTACTATCCACTGCTGTCCAGTGTCCTCCTACTGTCCAGTGTCCCTCTACTGTCCACTTCTCTCCAGTGTCCTCCTACTGTCCAGTGTCCTCCTACTGTCCAGTGTCTTCCTACTGTCTAGTGTCCTCCTACTATCCACTGCTGTCCAGTGTCCTCCTACTATCCACTGCTGTCCAGTGTCCACCTACTATCCACTGCTGTCCAGTGTCCTCCTACTGTCCAGTGTCCCTCTACTGTCCACTTCTCTCCAGTGTCCTCCTACTGTCCAGTGTCCTCCTACTGTCCAGTGTCCTCCTACTGTCCAGTGTCCTCCTACTGTCCAGTGTCCTCCTACTGTTCAGTGTCCTCCTACTGTCCAGTGTCCTCCTACTATCCAGTGCTGTCCAGTGTCCTCCTACTGTCCAGTGTCTTCCTACTGTCCAGTGTCCTCCTACTATCCACTGCTGTCCAGTTTCCTCCTACTATCCAATTCTGTCCAGTGTCCTCCTACTATCCACTACTGTCCAGTGTCCTTCTACTATCCACTACTGTCCAGTGTCCTCCTACTATCCACTGCTGTCCAGTGTCCTCCTACTATCCACTACTGCCCAGTGTCCTTCTACTGTCCAGTGTCCTCCTACTATCCACTACTGTCCAGTGTCCTCCAACTATACACTACTGTCCAGTGTCCTCCTACTATGCACTGCTGTCCAGTGTCCTTCTACTGTCCAGTGTCCACCTACTGTCCACTACTGTCCAGTGTCCTCCTACTATACACTGCTGTCCAGTGTCCTCCTACTATCCACTGCTGTCCAGTTTCCTCCTACTGTCCACTGCTGTCCAGTGTCCTACTATCCACTGCTGTCCAGTGTCCTCCTACTATCCACTGCTGTCCAGTATCCTTCTACTATCCACTGCTGTCCAGTATCCTCCTACTATCCACTGCTGTCCAGTGTCCTCCTACTGTCCAGTGTCCTCCTACTGTCCACTGCTGTCCAGTTTCCTCCTACTGTCCAGGATCCTCCTACTATCTACTGCTGTCCAGTGTCCTCCTACTATCCATTGCTGTCCAGTTTCCTCCTACTGTCCAGGATCCTCCTACTATCTACTGCTGTCCAGTGTCCACCTACTGTCCACTACTGTCCAGTGTCCTCCTACTATCCACTGCTGTCCAGTTTCCTCCTACTGTCCACTGCTGTCCAGTTTCCTCCTACTGTCCACTGCTGTCCAGTGTCCTCCTACTATCCACTGCTGTCCAGTATCCTCCTACTATCCACTGCTGTCCAGTATCCTCCTACTATCCACTGCTGTCCAGTGTCCTCCTACTGTCCAGTGTCCTCCTACTGTCCACTGCTGTCCAGTTTCCTCCTACTGTCCAGGATCCTCCTACTATCTACTGCTGTCCAGTATCCTCCTACTATCCATTGCTGTCCAGTGTCCTCCTACTATCCACTGCTGTCCAGCGTCCTCCTACTATCCACTGCTGTCCAGTGTCCTCCTACTATCCACTGCTGTCCAGTGTCTCCTACTATCCACTGCTGTCCAGTATCCTCCTACTATCCACTGCTGTCCAGTATCCTCCTACTATCCACTGCTGTCCAGTGTCCTCCTACTATTCACTGCTGTCCAGCGTCCTCCTACTATCCACTGCTGTCCAGTGTCTCCTACTATCCACTGCTGTCCAGTGTCCTCCTACTATCCACTGCTGTCCAGCGTCCTCCTACTATCCACTGCTGTCCAGTGTCTCCTACTATCCACTGCTGTCCAGCGTCCTCCTACTATCCACTGCTGTCCAGTGTCTCCTACTATCCACTGCTGTCCAATGTCCTCCTACTATCCACTGCTGTCCAGTGTCTCCTACTATCCACTGCTGTCCAGCGTCCTCCTACTATCCACTACTGTCTAGTGTCCTCCTACTATCCACTGCTGTCCAGTGTCCTCCTACTATCCACTACTGTCCAGTGTCCTCCTACTATCCACTACTGTCCAGTGTCCTCCAACTATCCACTACTGTCCAGTGTCCTCCTACTATCCACTACTGTCCAGTGTCCTCCAACTATCCACTACTGTCCAGTGTCCTCCTACTATCCACTGCTGTCCAGTGTCCTCCTACTGTCCAGTGTCCACCTACTGTCCACTGCTGTCCAGTGTCCTCCTACTATCCACTGCTGTCCAGTGTCCTACTATCCACTGCTGTCCAGTTTCCTCCTACTGTCCACTGCTGTCCAGTGTCCTCCTACTATCCACTGCTGTTCAGTGTCCTCCTACTGTCCACTGCTGTTCAGTGTCCTCATACTATCCACTGCTTTCCAGTATCCTCCTACTATCCACTGCTGTCCAGTGTCCTCCTACTATCCACTGCTGTCCAGTATCCTCCTACTATCCATTGCTGTCCAGTATCCTCCTACTATCCACTGCTGTCCAGTGTCCTCCTACTGTCCAGTATCCTCCTACTATCCACTGCTGTCCAGTATCCTCCTACTATCCACTGCTGTCCAGTGTCCTCCTACTGTCCAGTGTCCTCCTACTGTCCACTGCTGTCCAGTTTCCTCCTACTGTCCAGGATCCTCCTACTATCTACTGCTGTCCAGTATCCTCCTACTATCCATTGCTGTCCAGTGTCCTCCTACTATCCACTGCTGTCCAGCGTCCTCCTACTATCCACTGCTGTCCAGTGTCCTCCTACTATCCACTGCTGTCCAGTGTCTCCTACTATCCACTGCTGTCCAGTATCCTCCTACTATCCACTGCTGTCCAGTATCCTCCTACTATCCACTGCTGTCCAGTGTCCTCCTACTATTCACTGCTGTCCAGCGTCCTCCTACTATCCACTGCTGTCCAGTGTCTCCTACTATCCACTGCTGTCCAGTGTCCTCCTACTATCCACTGCTGTCCAGCGTCCTCCTACTATCCACTGCTGTCCAGTGTCTCCTACTATCCACTGCTGTCCAGCGTCCTCCTACTATCCACTGCTGTCCAGTGTCTCCTACTATCCACTGCTGTCCAATGTCCTCCTACTATCCACTGCTGTCCAGTGTCTCCTACTATCCACTGCTGTCCAGCGTCCTCCTACTATCCACTACTGTCCAGTGTCCTCCTACTATCCACTGCTGTCCAGTGTCCTCCTACTATCCACTACTGTCCAGTGTCCTCCTACTATCCACTACTGTCCAGTGTCCTCCAACTATCCACTACTGTCCAGTGTCCTCCTACTATCCACTACTGTCCAGTGTCCTCCAACTATCCACTACTGTCCAGTGTCCTCCTACTATCCACTGCTGTCCAGTGTCCTCCTACTGTCCAGTGTCCACCTACTGTCCACTGCTGTCCAGTGTCCTCCTACTATCCACTGCTGTCCAGTGTCCTACTATCCACTGCTGTCCAGTTTCCTCCTACTGTCCACTGCTGTCCAGTGTCCTCCTACTATCCACTGCTGTTCAGTGTCCTCCTACTGTCCACTGCTGTTCAGTGTCCTCATACTATCCACTGCTTTCCAGTATCCTCCTACTATCCACTGCTGTCCAGTGTCCTCCTACTATCCACTGCTGTCCAGTATCCTCCTACTATCCATTGCTGTCCAGTATCCTCCTACTATCCACTGCTGTCCAGTGTCCTCCTACTGTCCAGTGTTCTCCTACTGTCCACTGCTGTCCAGTTTCCTCCTACTGTCCAGGATCCTCCTACTGTCTACTGCTGTCCAGTATCCTCCTACTATCCACTGCTGTCCAGTGTCCTCCTACTATCCACTGCTGTCCAGCGTCCTCCTACTATCCACTGCTGTCCAGTGTCCTCCTACTATCCACTGCTGTCCAGTGTCTCCTACTATCCACTGCTGTCCAGTATCCTCCTACTATCCACTGCTGTCCAGTATCCTCCTACTATCCACTGCTGTCCAGTGTCCTCCTACTATCCACTGCTGTCCAGCGTCCTCCTACTATCCACTGCTGTCCAGTGTCCTCCTACTATCCACTGCTGTCCAGCGTCCTCCTACTATCCACTGCTGTCCAGTGTCCTCCTACTATCCACTGCTGTCCAGCGTCCTCCTACTATCCACTGCTGTCCAGTGTCTCCTACTATCCACTGCTGTCCAGCGTCCTCCTACTATCCACTGCTGTCCAGTGTCTCCTACTATCCACTGCTGTCCAGTGTCTTCCTATTGTGCAGTATCCTCCTACTGTCCACTGCTATCCAGTAACCTCTTACTGTCCAGTGTCCTTCTACTGTCCACCTACTGTCCGACTCAGTTCTCGCCAGTCTGAAAGAAAACTCCTTTTAATTAATAAATTCTCTATGTGGAGCATCACGAGAAATATGTTGCCAGATCTGTTAACCACCCGTATTTTTAAATTTTACTCAATGCCAGAAACTTTGATAAAGCTCTCGCTTTGTCCCGTACAAATGAAATTTTTTACCTAACCATCCAAGTAGTTTGATTCAAGAATATAGAAGTTAGAGCTGAGTTACCCCTCACCGTCCCCAGTGTAACTAACTAAAACTACAACTACAATAATTTTTTTATTGTTTGGAAAGTCTTATAATCGTTGCGACGATACGATAAAACAAAAACTGTTGTAAGTTTAGATAAATCGATTCCTTTAGTTTCTGAGTTATCTTTAGTAACAAAACTAGGAACTGGTACAAAAGCATCACAACTTCTTGTGGAACCGCTAATAAAACCTAGCAGTTAACCCATTCTTTTCTTTCCAATTAATAGATAATGCCCACGGGGCCCCATTTTAATATAAAAAAACATGGGGGTGATGGGCCCACCCTAATGCAGCCTAGCTCCACCCTTCCCAAATCAATTGATTATTAGCCGAGGTCCTATTTAAGAGAAGAACATGTATCGGGGGACATTATATTCTACTAGGTACCAAGAAACCAACCAAGTCCTCGTCACGTATTCTTTAGGCAGTTAACTTTTGTCTTTAGTCCCACCAGCAGAATTTCAGCATGTCATTGTTGGAATTTGTAGTGTATTTATTGAAAGCAGGTAAAGCCTTGAGTTAATTGTAATTTAAATTTTATTTTTAACATGATTTTTTTTCATTTGAAGCTTATTGTAATGTGTCATTGCTTGTTATTAAGGAAGTGAACCGTTCTGTGCGAACGCTATGTGAATTCCTGCACCAGCCGAAGTAGACCGCTAAGCAAATCATTTTATTGATTTTTTTTTAATTGTGCGCTTTTTTATTCATATAGCTACAGAGGTAACAGTTTGTTTAGCTCGTATAAGCCACCAATTTAATTTTACATTAAGTTATAGCTTGCTGAGTTCGTACTTAACACTAAATTCATGTAACATAAAGTTATGGATTGCTGAGTTCGCACTAGACACCAAATTAATGTTACATTTAACTATAGATCTTTAAGTTCGTATTTGAACTCCAAAATCAATGTTGTATTAAGTTATAGATCATTGAGTTCATACCAGACACTAAATTAGTGTTACACAAGTTATGCAGTGTTGACAAGTTCATTGCGTTACAAGTTAGATGACACTGCCAAGGTGGCCTGCTGGTTCTAGATAAAGTTCATTGCGTTACAAGTTAGATGACACTGCCAAGGTGGCCTACTGGTTTTAGATAAAGTTCATTGCGTTACAAGTTAGATGACACTGCCAAGGTGGCCTACTGGTTTTAGATAAAGTTCATTGCGTTACAAGTTAGATGACACTGCCAAGGTCGCCTACTGGTTTTAGATAAAGTTCATTGCGTTACAAGTTAGATGACACTGCCAAGGTGGCCTACTGGTTTTAGATAAAGTTCATGATCTCAACATCAGTATTCAGTAGTTAAATACACGTTTGATAAATGTGTGAAAGTATTATTCAAATGTTATTTTTGTTTACCAAGGTGCTGCTTTACTTCTTACTCAGAACATCACAGGTGACCAACTGACCACGCCAGACTTTGATGTCCTGGAGCCCCAAACAAACGTCACCATGGACAGACCTTTGTCTGGGTTCAAGTACGTCTATCTAGAGACTGACCATCGTCTGGTCACCACCAGAAACAAGGGACATCACCAGCTGGAAATAGCCGCCTCGCCCCTGTGCTCTCGGCATGGTCTCCGTGTGGCGGCTGACGCCATCGCACGGATGACCCAGTACATGCCAGGTAGCATGTTCCAAGAACTTACCAGAGGGTCGGTGGGTATATTCACATCCGGCGAGAAACTGACCATTTACCCGGAAATGCAAAGTCTTGCCAACTTGGACTGTGGGACATCGTGTTTGGGTATGTGTCTGTGTGTTTGTATATGTGTCTGTGTGTTTGTATATGTGTCTGTGTGTTTGTATATGTGTCTGTGTAGTGGTTGGTATGTGTTTATGTAGTGGTTGGTATGTGTTTATGTAGTGGTTGGTATGTGTTTGTGTAGTGGTTGGTATGTGTTTGTGTAGTGGTTGGTATGTGTTTGTGTAGTGGTTGGTATGTGTTTGTGTAGTGGTTGGTATGTGTTTGTGTAGTGGTTGGTATGTGTTTGTGTAGTGGTTGGTATGTGTTTTATGTAGTGGTTGGTATGTGTTTTATGTAGTGGTTGGTATGTGTTTGTGTAGTGGTTGGTATGTGTTTATGTAGTGGTTGGTATGTGTTTATGTAGTGGTTGGTATGTGTTTGTGTAGTGGTTGGTATGTGTTTGTGTAGTGGTTGGTATGTGTTTATGTAGTGGTTGGTATGTGTTTGTGTAGTGGTTGGTATGTGTTTGTGTAGTGGTTGGTATGTGTTTGTGTAGTGGTTGGTATGTGTTTATGTAGTGGTTGGTATGTGTTTGTGTAGTGGTTGGTATGTGTTTGTGTAGTGGTTGGTATGTGTTTGTGTAGTGGTTGGTATGTGTTTGTGTAGTGGTTGGTATGTGTTTGTGTAGTGGTTGGTATGTGTTTGTGTAGTGGTTGGTATGTGTTTGTGTAGTGGTTGGTATGTGTTTGTGTAGTGGTTGGTATGTGTTTGTGTAGTGGTTGGTATGTGTTTGTGTAGTGGTTGGTATGTGTTTGTGTAGTGGTTGGTATGTGTTTTATGTAGTGGTTGGTATGTGTTTGTGTAGTGGTTGGTATGTGTTTGTGTAGTGGTTGGTATGTGTTTGTGTAGTGGTTGGTATGTGTTTGTGTAGTGGTTGGTATGTGTTTGTGTAGTGGTTGGTATGTGTTTGTGTAGTGGTTGGTATGTGTTTATGTAGTGGTTGGTATGTGTTTGTGTAGTGGTTGGTATGTGTTTGTGTAGTGGTTGGTATGTGTTTGTGTAGTGGTTGGTATGTGTTTGTGTAGTGGTTGGTATGTGTTTGTGTAGTGGTTGGTATGTGTTTGTGTAGTGGTTGGTATGTGTTTTATGTAGTGGTTGGTATGTGTTTGTGTAGTGGTTGGTATGTGTTTGTGTAGTGGTTGGTATGTGTTTGTGTAGTGGTTGGTATGTGTTTGTGTAGTGGTTGGTATGTGTTTGTGTAGTGGTTGGTATGTGTTTGTGTAGTGGTTGGTATGTGTTTGTGTAGTGGTTGGTATGTGTTTGTGTAGTGGTTGGTATGTGTTTGTGTAGTGGTTGGTATGTGTTTATGTAGTGGTTGGTATGTGTTTGTGTAGTGGTTGGTATGTGTTTGTGTAGTGGTTGGTATGTGTTTATGTAGTGGTTGGTATGTGTTTGTGTAGTGGTTGGTATGTGTTTGTGTAGTGGTTGGTATGTGTTTGTGTAGTGGTTGGTATGTGTTTGTGTAGTGGTTGGTATGTGTTTGTGTAGTGGTTGGTATGTGTTTGTGTAGTGGTTGGTATGTGTTTGTGTAGTGGTTGGTATGTGTTTATGTAGTGGTTGGTATGTGTTTGTGTAGTGGTTGGTATGTGTTTGTGTAGTGGTTGGTATGTGTTTATGTAGTGGTTGGTATGTGTTTGTGTAGTGGTTGGTATGTGTTTGTGTAGTGGTTGGTATGTGTTTGTGTAGTGGTTGGTATGTGTTTGTGTAGTGGTTGGTATGTGTTTGTGTAGTGGTTGGTATGTGTTTGTGTAGTGGTTGGTATGTGTTTGTGTAGTGGTTGGTATGTGTTTATGTAGTGGTTGGTATGTGTTTGTGTAGTGGTTGGTATGTGTTTGTGTAGTGGTTGGTATGTGTTTGTGTAGTGGTTGGTATGTGTTTGTGTAGTGGTTGGTATGTGTTTGTGTAGTGGTTGGTATGTGTTTGTGTAGTGGTTGGTATGTGTTTGTGTAGTGGTTGGTATGTGTTTGTGTAGTGGTTGGTATGTGTTTGTGTAGTGGTTGGTATGTGTTTGTGTAGTGGTTGGTATGTGTTTGTGTAGTGGTTGGTATGTGTTTGTGTAGTGGTTGGTATGTGTTTGTGTAGTGGTTGGTATGTGTTTATGTAGTGGTTGGTATGTGTTTGTGTAGTGGTTGGTATGTGTTTGTGTAGTGGTTGGTATGTGTTTGTGTAGTGGTTGGTATGTGTTTGTGTAGTGGTTGGTATGTGTTTGTGTAGTGGTTGGTATGTGTTTGTGTAGTGGTTGGTATGTGTTTGTGTAGTGGTTGGTATGTGTTTGTGTAGTGGTTGGTATGTGTTTGTGTAGTGGTTGGTATGTGTCTGTGTAGTGGTTGGTATGTGTTTATGTAGTGGTTGGTATGTGTTTGTGTAGTGGTTGGTATGTGTTTGTGTAGTGGTTGGTATGTGTTTGTGTAGTGGTTGGTATGTGTTTGTGTAGTGGTTGGTATGTGTTTATGTAGTGGTTGGTATGTGTTTGTGTAGTGGTTGGTATGTGTTTGTGTAGTGGTTGGTATGTGTTTATGTAGTGGTTGGTATGTGTTTGTGTAGTGGTTGGTATGTGTTTGTGTAGTGGTTGGTATGTGTTTGTGTAGTGGTTGGTATGTGTTTGTGTAGTGGTTGGTATGTGTTTGTGTAGTGGTTGGTATGTGTTTGTGTAGTGGTTGGTATGTGTTTGTGTAGTGGTTGGTATGTGTTTGTGTAGTGGTTGGTATGTGTTTGTGTAGTGGTTGGTATGTGTTTATGTAGTGGTTGGTATGTGTTTGTGTAGTGGTTGGTATGTGTTTGTGTAGTGGTTGGTATGTGTTTGTGTAGTGGTTGGTATGTGTTTGTGTAGTGGTTGGTATGTGTTTGTGTAGTGGTTGGTATGTGTTTGTGTAGTGGTTGGTATGTGTTTGTGTAGTGGTTGGTATGTGTTTGTGTAGTGGTTGGTATGTGTTTGTGTAGTGGTTGGTATGTGTTTGTGTAGTGGTTGGTATGTGTTTGTGTAGTGGTTGGTATGTGTTTGTGTAGTGGTTGGTATGTGTTTGTGTAGTGGTTGGTATGTGTTTGTGTAGTGGTTGGTATGTGTTTGTGTAGTGGTTGGTATGTGTTTGTGTAGTGGTTGGTATGTGTTTGTGTAGTGGTTGGTATGTGTTTGTGTAGTGGTTGGTATGTGTTTGTGTAGTGGTTGGTATGTGTTTGTGTAGTGGTTGGTATGTGTTTGTGTAGTGGTTGGTATGTGTTTGTGTAGTGGTTGGTATGTGTTTGTGTAGTGGTTGGTATGTGTTTATGTAGTGGTTGGTATGTGTTTGTGTAGTGGTTGGTATGTGTTTGTGTAGTGGTTGGTATGTGTTTATGTAGTGGTTGGTATGTGTTTGTGTAGTGGTTGGTATGTGTTTGTGTAGTGGTTGGTATGTGTTTGTGTAGTGGTTGGTATGTGTTTGTGTAGTGGTTGGTATGTGTTTGTGTAGTGGTTGGTATGTGTTTGTGTAGTGGTTGGTATGTGTTTATGTAGTGGTTGGTATGTGTTTGTGTAGTGGTTGGTATGTGTTTGTGTAGTGGTTGGTATGTGTTTGTGTAGTGGTTGGTATGTGTTTGTGTAGTGGTTGGTATGTGTTTGTGTAGTGGTTGGTATGTGTTTATGTAGTGGTTGGTATGTGTTTGTGTAGTGGTTGGTATGTGTTTGTGTAGTGGTTGGTATGTGTTTGTGTAGTGGTTGGTATGTGTTTGTGTAGTGGTTGGTATGTGTTTGTGTAGTGGTTGGTATGTGTTTGTGTAGTGGTTGGTATGTGTTTATGTAGTGGTTGGTATGTGTTTGTGTAGTGGTTGGTATGTGTTTGTGTAGTGGTTGGTATGTGTTTGTGTAGTGGTTGGTATGTGTTTGTGTAGTGGTTGGTATGTGTTTGTGTAGTGGTTGGTATGTGTTTGTGTAGTGGTTGGTATGTGTTTGTGTAGTGGTTGGTATGTGTTTGTGTAGTGGTTGGTATGTGTTTGTGTAGTGGTTGGTATGTGTTTGTGTAGTGGTTGGTATGTGTTTGTGTAGTGGTTGGTATGTGTTTGTGTAGTGGTTGGTATGTGTTTGTGTAGTGGTTGGTATGTGTTTGTGTAGTGGTTGGTATGTGTTTGTGTAGTGGTTGGTATGTGTTTGTGTAGTGGTTGGTATGTGTTTGTGTAGTGGTTGGTATGTGTTTGTGTAGTGGTTGGTATGTGTTTGTGTAGTGGTTGGTATGTGTTTGTGTAGTGGTTGGTATGTGTTTGTGTAGTGGTTGGTATGTGTTTGTGTAGTGGTTGGTATGTGTTTATGTAGTGGTTGGTATGTGTTTGTGTAGTGGTTGGTATGTGTTTGTGTAGTGGTTGGTATGTGTTTGTGTAGTGGTTGGTATGTGTTTGTGTAGTGGTTGGTATGTGTTTGTGTAGTGGTTGGTATGTGTTTGTGTAGTGGTTGGTATGTGTTTGTGTAGTGGTTGGTATGTGTTTGTGTAGTGGTTGGTATGTGTTTGTGTAGTGGTTGGTATGTGTTTGTGTAGTGGTTGGTATGTGTTTGTGTAGTGGTTGGTATGTGTTTGTGTAGTGGTTGGTATGTGTTTGTGTAGTGGTTGGTATGTGTTTTATGTAGTGGTTGGTATGTGTTTGTGTAGTGGTTGGTATGTGTTTGTGTAGTGGTTGGTATGTGTTTGTGTAGTGGTTGGTATGTGTTTGTGTAGTGGTTGGTATGTGTTTGTGTAGTGGTTGGTATGTGTTTGTGTAGTGGTTGGTATGTGTTTGTGTAGTGGTTGGTATGTGTTTGTGTAGTGGTTGGTATGTGTTTGTGTAGTGGTTGGTATGTGTTTGTGTAGTGGTTGGTATGTGTTTGTGTAGTGGTTGGTATGTGTTTGTGTAGTGGTTGGTATGTGTTTATGTAGTGGTTGGTATGTGTTTGTGTAGTGGTTGGTATGTGTTTGTGTAGTGGTTGGTATGTGTTTGTGTAGTGGTTGGTATGTGTTTGTGTAGTGGTTGGTATGTGTTTTGTAGTGGTTGGTATGTGTTTTATGTAGTGGTTGGTATGTGTTTGTGTAGTGGTTGGTATGTGTTTGTGTAGTGGTTGGTATGTGTTTGTGTAGTGGTTGGTATGTGTTTGTGTAGTGGTTGGTATGTGTTTGTGTAGTGGTTGGTATGTGTTTGTGTAGTGGTTGGTATGTGTTTGTGTAGTGGTTGGTATGTGTTTGTGTAGTGGTTGGTATGTGTTTGTGTAGTGGTTGGTATGTGTTTGTGTAGTGGTTGGTATGTGTTTGTGTAGTGGTTGGTATGTGTTTGTGTAGTGGTTGGTATGTGTTTGTGTAGTGGTTGGTATGTGTTTGTGTAGTGGTTGGTATGTGTTTGTGTAGTGGTTGGTATGTGTTTTATGTAGTGGTTGGTATGTGTTTGTGTAGTGGTTGGTATGTGTTTGTGTAGTGGTTGGTATGTGTTTGTGTAGTGGTTGGTATGTGTTTGTGTAGTGGTTGGTATGTGTTTGTGTAGTGGTTGGTATGTGTTTGTGTAGTGGTTGGTATGTGTTTTATGTAGTGGTTGGTATGTGTTTATGTAGTGGTTGGTATGTGTTTGTGTAGTGGTTGGTATGTGTTTGTGTAGTGGTTGGTATGTGTTTGTATAGTGGTTGGTATGTGTTTGTGTAGTGGTTGGTATGTGTTTGTGTAGTGGTTGGTATGTGTTTGTGTAGTGGTTGGTATGTGTTTGTGTAGTGGTTGGTATGTGTTTGTATAGTGGTTGGTATGTGTTTGTGTAGTGGTTGGTATGTGTTTGTGTAGTGGTTGGTATGTGTTTATGCGTCGGGTATATGTATGGGTTTATGTTGATATGAAACAAAGCTTAGGTCAATGTTAAATTTTTTCACCAATCTTTTCTCGTAGCTTTTCACTTAGATTCTAGAAAAACAATTATTTGCAGTATTAAGTGACGCAATGGTAATTTATTTGGACCCTGGTTCCAGTTATTTGCGGTATGAAGTGACGTTATGGTTATTTATTTTTCAAAACTCCTTAGAAACTGTCCAGGATTTGTTATTGAAAACCACATCCTTTTAAAATGATTTTATGACCAGTTTGATGCATCGTTCTATTCATAGGAACCTGTTCCCGCACCTGCTCTTTCGATGGTCGGAAGTACGAGGATATGGCCGGTCTGACCAACTCGCGGTCAGTCGTGCTTGACGAAATGGTTCTTTGCACCCACCGCCACCCCGTCGCCCTTAACGTTCTGGTCCATGAATTGGCCCACTTGGTCTACAACTACGCCGTCCCCTCGGCCCTTAGATCTCAGCTCATCAACGCCTACAACGCCGCGGTGCTCAACTCCACCTGGGACCTCACTTCCTACGCCATGGCCAACGAGAGGGAATATTGGGCGGTCGCCACTGTGGCGTTCTTCGGCGTGACGTCAGAGGAGAGCGCCACCACGGGCGGGATGAACCGGTGTGGCGCAGCAGTGTGTTCCTCCGTACGTATTGCCAGAGACCACCTCAGGACCCGAGACCCGGTGCTCTTCAGCGTCTTGACAAACGTTTTTGCAAATAATAATGCAACTTTAGATCCGAGGATCGCCCTCTGTCCCGCCTCGGCTTTTGGCATGCGTTAATCTGAATGACAACAACTAAATATTTGTAAGATGTGTGTGTGTGTTTTTTCCCATTGTAATAGGATAAAGAGGCTGAATTAAACCTGAGGGTTTTGATGCTAATTGACAAAACTATTATATTATCTAGTCAAGTAACAGCAACAATACCACGTTTATTTTAGAATAAGGAATTTGAAGCTGGGACCAAGTTAAGCGAAAGGAAATAAAAGATAAAGTGGAAAGAAGAAAATCCTAAACAGTGACCAAAGACAAATGACGGACCCATGGAGAGACTAACAAGCCGACCCAGACGGAATTAGATAATGTGTTTGAAATAGACCAACAGCTGATGGGGGTGCGAGCAGCGATGCAAAATGCTACGGAATCGTCGGAATGGGCGAGACTGAAAAGGCCAATGGTCTACATAGGCTGCAGCGACAAAAATGATGGCGATTATATAAGTGATAGACTATGTTCGGTTCAACTATCATGACAAGATAATTGAAATTGAAATCAAAACGTGTGTTTTAATTTAGTTGATATACTTACGATACAACAGAACTAGAAAACTCTAATCTCTGACAAATAATGTATTTATTTTAACCTTTAATTAAACATTTTATATGAACAGTGCATGGCACACATCATTACAATGAAAGCGACGATCATGGTTACAGGGATGATATAACAACTGATCGGAAACAAAAGACAGTCGTTTTTATCAAGAGGGGTGTGCAGAGGCTGGGTCAAATATGTGAAGGGGGGAGCAGAGGGTCCTTAACAAAACCATGCTCCCCAGAATTTTTAAATATTAACTTTATAGTTTTAGTTGAATGAAGCTTCATCTCTATCAAAATGGTATCTAGTACGAATGTGTAGAAATGTAAGCTCAGTTTAGACCTGGGTGCACTTATATAAATCTTTTATGTTGAGTTCTTACCAAGATCAAAGCTCAATGATGTCTTATAATTTGTATATAATTGTTTCATGACTTACCTATTTATTGGAATAAAGCAGTTCAATAAAAAAACGGCTATGTTTAAATCATTAAAATTAGAAGAAGGAAACAAAGGTCATGTCATTCCAACAGCCCCCAACCACCCCCTTTTGTTTACCCCCAGAGGTGGAGGTTAGCACACGTTTCCGCCGCGCTATAGCTCATGTGTGTTGGGACTTATCGTCGCCGAGAAGCAGCAATCTATCATCGTCGACGTCTGAAATCCTTCCGAAGAAATAGGCCGCTACAAGAGTCTTCGAGGGCATCCTTATCCCGAGCCAGTCTCTGGATCTTCTTTCAGCTATACAATGTCCAGGTCTCTTGGTGTCTCCCTCCAACTCTCGGCACCCAAATTTTCTTGGTAGGTCTCTATTCCGCTATTCCTGATGGTTCCAGTTCAGGACTTCATTTGTGTATTAGGAAGTTGTGTGTGGTTTGTGGCCAATCCGTCGCCATCGCATATGAAGAATCTCTTGATTTACATTGTATCAGGCTTCTCCTTGTCCGCTGCAACAACTCAGTTGCATATTTTGTCAGGCCAGTGAATCCCTAGTATCCTTCTCGTGAGAGTTTTGGAAGAGATTCTTTGTTAGAAACTTTGTTTTTAAATCCCTTATATTAACTTCACCACCGTCTCTGTCTTGGGCTCGCGGTCGGTCGGTCGGGAGGGCGGAAAAACAAAAGTAAAAAATGCCTCACTTCCCGTGAAGGCATCGAGCTGAAATTTGGCATACGGACCCGTGTCACCTAACAATGCATCGTATCAAAATTTCAGATCGATCGAACGTACCGTAATTAAATTAATGCATTTTTAGTTTATCTCTATACGAGGTATGTAATTCAATTTCA